>JANHFL010001747.1:150011-167427 GCA_032468155.1 Oxyrhabdium leporinum | reverse complement strand
AGATAAGGGAGGGAATCACTCCTGTATGTCCAAAAAGATTCTTTAGTGCTTTCTATTCACATGTGTTGCCATCTAGTAGCTATCTGGATTTTTGCAGCCCAGTGATGGCTACCCTACTTTATACATTGACAATCTATATTAATTTTCACTTAAACCAGATGTGATCAATTCTGGCCCTCTAGATGTTGCTGAACTCCTAACAGCTGCCTCCAACAAAATGATGTGAAAATTGATTCCATTTCTAAATTACCTTGCCTGTCCTTAAAACACGCACACCAGGAAAGCAGTGCTTTCTGAAAGAAGAAGAGGCACTGTTTTGCATATAGCTTTGGCAGCCTGATAGCCCAGAGGCTTTTGTGAACTGCTACCAAGCCAGATGTGGGAGGCTGAATTGAAAATATTAAAAACCAGGCAGCCATTTGGTGCAGGCAGCACAATCTTGGATGGTACCAATAAAACTAACCAGAGAAAAGAGAGCTGTAAGTCTGCGTGCCCTTAGCTTTAATACCTGTGAGGTAGGTATCACTGCTGAATATATCCCATATTTGCAGAGTTTAATAGAGCTTCTGTCCTTATAAATGAGTTGCTCTAGCAGCTGTGGTTCAGACATCACCTAAGAATGAATAAATAATAACCGGATTTAATAAAATCGTGCTTCCATTAGGGGAGAGAGCAAAGAGCTTGAAATGGAGACATGTTTATTTTGATGAGTGATCGTATTCCAGCAGGGTTCAGCGTTGGTTGCAGCCTCTATTTTTCAGGATACCTCTAAAATATGAGCAGACTTTCAAAAATATTCCAAATCTCATCCTTTATATGCCAGCTTTACATTTTTCTTAAAAGTCAGTTTGCCATTTTTACCTTAAATTACAAAGTAAAATATGCAGTAGCTAAACTTATTGGTGCCTTCCATTGCTGGGAACAATGACTATTGAGGTGATTGACAAGAACTTGGCATATTATGTTTGTGTGAATACTCACTTTCTTCTACACTGTTCAGCACTGTTATTTTTGATTCCTTCCTGAATTAGCCATTATTCTCCAATTTAGAATCATATAACATTGATGTTAATGCCATCGAATCTATAAAAACACCAAGAATATAATAAAAGCAATCGTCCACAGGGTAAAATAATGAGAAAGACATGAAGGCCAGTGACAGCAATTTAAGGTAATTAAAGAGAAATGAAGGCTTATAAGGGTAATTTAAATAATCAAAAAAACATTTTCTGTAAGCAAAATGAGTCTCAAAAGCAGGTGGCTTTTTTTAACAGTGTTGAAAATGTCAAAGAAAGCAAGTTTTCTGCTAAGGACATTAACCAGCATTCTTCTCAAGATGTTCATAGTGTGATATTTTTAGCATAAAATTGGAGTGGTAGGGAAAAGTTTCTGAATAAATAATAATGTTGCTAACGTGTTGCCAGATTGGATTGATGTACTTACTATCTTTGCTCTTATGGCCACAATGAGTGGCAGTACCTAGGCAACTGCTTCTAAATTAATTAAACCAGGTTGGTTTGGATGGGCGATCATCACTAAACTAAGAACTAGACAACACTAGAATTCTGAAAGAAGTTTTATAGTGCCAAGAAAACTATCTGAAGGAGGTGTTCTTGTAGTCACCAAGAATGAAGTTTCATTCAAGGACTTATTTACCTTCCCCTTTGTCCTGTATTCTACTTTTTCCGTGCAGGAAATGGGGAGCAGCAGGTGCTGTTAATACTTAATGTAAAAATGAGGTACTCTGAAGGAGGGGAAATTAGACCCTAAAAACGGTTTAGAAAACCAAAAAGAATCATATGGACAATTCTTGAAAGAGTTTTTTTATAACCTGAAATAATCAAAGGGAAGTGCTGTGGTTTTAGAAAAAGAGAACTACTAGGAAGAAGTATCACCCATAAGAAGAAATGAAGCTGAACACTCCTGGGGAGGGGGGGGGAAAGGAAAATCTATTTCCTATTCATAGGGCCTTTCGAGAAAAATATCTACGTTGCCAGAGTTACATTAAAATCATTTTTTCTTGTTATCACTTCAGCTGCAGCTGGGGCAGGACCAACCAAGGGTCATTGTGTTAATCACAATTTCTAACCTGGAGATAACTCTCCATGTAGAAAAGTGTGTGTGTCATGAGTCAGTGAAATGCATTATGAATTTTCTTTCTCAAATCAACTATACGGCTTAGGTAGAATGGAGTTACAAGAAGATGGAACTAATGCAAAAAAACAGTAAGGTACAAAAGCCTTATATCTGCTCAACACGGATCCAGCTCTGGACCATCACTCACAATTTGCAGAAAAATCACTTATGATCCAAGTGGAAGCGCTGTAGGCAGGCATGATGGCCAAAACCTTGTCTTTTACCAAGTTTTTTCTTCCAAATTCAGTTTCCTGCTGGGTATAAGGTAAAATCTTCTTTGAGACAAGGGTTAGAGTCTCCCAAAGACTTTAGGGACAGGCTCTTGTGAGGAATTTTGGCAATAACATGGAAGATGTTTGGCATTTCCTTCTTTGAAAAAAAAACTCTTTCAAGACCCCCATCTAGCCTACAGTCCTGATATCTCCTGGAGACCTACCTAAGTACTAATCAGTGCTACTATGCTTAATTTCCAAGGTGAGTCTAAACTAGTTAGCTGCTGGGCAGTTTTTTCTAGGTATGTCCACCAAAAAAAATAGAAGGAAAAAAAATAAAAATCTTTTTAAGGAAAGAAATTAGATATACTAAAGCCTCAGAAGCTGCCCACCCCCTTACCCTACAGTCAATTTTTCATTAAGAGCAGCCTTTGCTCCTGAGCCAGGTATTCAGTCCTGTGAGTTTCTCTCTTTCTCCCCCATCTCCACTTCAACCAATGCAACATCTGGTAGACAAAGGAGCCAACAAATGGCTTTGTGAAGATGCTAAGCTAACAGAAGAGGTTACAGATCTATTTATCCAAGAATGGCATTCAGTCAAATGCAGCCATAACAGATCTATTGCTCCTTGATCTTGTACTACCTGAGCAGTATTGGAGACAATCGTACAATTTGCAATAGTCAATGTAGATTCTGAGAATGGAGATGGCCGGGGTCTAGCAATGATTATAAAAGATTGGGCAAGGGATAGTGGAAAGAACAGCCCATTCTGAATGAAAGATCCATTTTGGGGAGAAATTGAGAATTTCCCTATCTGTGGAACTCCACCATTGTCTTCAGCCCATGAAGCTTTTTTTTGGGGGGGGGGGGACTGAAGAAATCAGGAAAATAAGCTTGGTATATTTGCAGTGTCACATGACAATTCTAGAGCCTCAAGCTGTTCAGGACCATTGAGAAACAAATAACATCAGTGACATTTATTTAATTGCATCTTCCACATTTGCTTATAAAGCCGGGTAAGGTCCGGTTTTTATAGCAAGGAGTTATATTACCGGTAGGAAGAAAAGCTAAACTCTTTTCCCCTTTTAACTTGGTATAGTTCATTGCCCCAGACATTTGCTGAGCTGGGGAAAATACTTAACCACCTTCTTTTAATGCCAATACAACACTCTGCGCCACGCCAAATGATATGAGATAACAAGGAACACAATAGATGAAGCTGGCATGGCTGCTGGCGTTACATCCTGTTTGGTCTTTAGTAGATCAAGTCCTTTCCTTTCAAAAAGTGCCCAAACTCTCAAGAATCTGCTCAATGCTGGAATAACCCAAGGTACCCGGAAAACTGAGGAGAAAATCCAGAGTGTTCTCATATCCTCTGATTGTTATACCGTGGTGCATGAGTGGCACAGTTTGGTGTCCCACCTGCTCTTTTTGGCTCCATAGAAGCTGCCCCATATATCCTGTGCACGCTGCTCTGAACTCTCACACACTGCACTTGTGCTTGCATTACAGGTAGTCCTCAACTTACAACAATTCATTTAGTGACTGTTCAAAGTTGCACAGCATTAAAAAAGTGACTTGTAACTGTTTTTCACACTTACTATCATTGCAGCATTCCCGCGGTCATGTGATCAAAATTCAGACGCTTGACAACTGACTCATATTTAGGACAGCTGCCGTGTCCCGGGGTGATGTGAGCCCCTTTTGCGACTTTCTGACAAGCAAAGTCAATGGGTAAACCAGATTCACTTAACAACTCTGTTACTAACTTAACAACTGTGGTGATTCACTTAACATCTGTGGCAAGAAAGGCTGTAAAATGAGACATATATGTCCCATTAATATATGTCTCACTTAGCAACATAAATTTTGGGCTCAATAGTGGTCATAAATCAAGGACTACCTGTATTCACAGGAGCACAAGCTCACACATTCAATGTGGCATTCAATACCAGTTCTCTCAAATGACTGAAGATATGGGAGACTGACAGACTCTGAATTATACTCACAGTCACAATCATAACTTGCAGTGGGATATGCTGTATCTAACAAAAAACCTCACCCAGGGATTCCCACTAAAATAAATCTAGCAGTCCTGTCAGACCCCCAAACCCACTTTTTCTTCTGCCTCTTAAAGATCTACCAAACTACAATGGAAGCAAGAGGTCCTTCTTGGAGGCCCTTCTACCCCCTTCCATTCCTCTTTTGCCAGGTCCAATTACTCTATCCTAGACCTCACAGAGCAACCTCTCCCAGTCTCTGAGGTGGATCACCTGCAGAAGAACTGGATGGTTCTGGGAAGGTCTTGGTTGTGGGAATGGGCCAGTCTTCCTATTCTAGGAGGTAGCTGCAGTTTATTGTCTCAACATTCATCTGTGAGAACTATTCCTTGGCTATCACTTATACTCCAAACATAATCCATGTCTCTCTTTCTCTCTCTCCCTTTTAACACCATCCATGCAAAGGACGTGCAGCTACCAGATACCAACCTCACTTATGACTAGACTCCAATAAAGTTCTAATCTCATTATTAGACAATAATGCATGTAAATGGAGAAAACTCAAAAGCAGGAAGATACCGAAGAAGCTGTTTCTTCGATTTAGGTTACTCAGCACTAATCAACAGCCCGGTGAATTAGGAAGTTGTCATTGTTTAATTCATTAAGCTTTCAAAAAGGAAACTGGGATACTCTGATGTGCTGCCTCCTCCTAAAGCATAGCCAGGCTCAGCCTGGACACAGGCAGGTTTGAGGGAATTTACCATTCCTGAGTCACTCCTTGTATGTTTTCAGGATGGACAAAATGTACAAAAAGAGAGATACTGTATTTACACAATATTTTTCTGGATTTGCATAATACATTGATCTGTAATTTAAGCACACTGCTTGTGTTTGCACACAACATGCTCAGCCTCACGAAGAATTAACGAAGTTTAGCACAACCTCAATATGCTCCTGGCTTAACTAACTGGTTCAGCACATCGTATGAACATGTGTAATGATGGAGGGCCTAAGGAAGCCCATTTTTGCTGGGAGGCTTTAAGACACTATTTTTTTTGAAAGAGACACATGGAAGAGAGAAAAGACTATTAACCTCAGATTAACTGACAGATCAGAGAAAGCTAGTTTGGAACTCTACTTAACCCCTTCAGTTTCACTTTCCAGGGTTTCCCTCACTGACCTAGGCTGTCTCTATGACACACACAGGCCTCTTCAATCTAGGTGAACATGTCTAGTGAACAGGCCCACTGACTGCATTCACATGATATGCTTAACTGGGTCATGAGAGGGATTAGTGTGTCATATGAACACACCTGTCAGCTGTGCAGTTAGAGAACAGTTTTAACCCAGATCCCCCGAGTTTATTTTGGATTAAAATGCCCCCTTGACAGTCATATTGTGCAAACATCCCAATCCCACAGAAAGAGAGAGGAAAAGAAAGGATTACGAATAGTGTCTGGGGGAGGGGGAAAACTGGCTCGCCACTCTTGAATCCTGGCAGCCATTTGATCAAGCCTCCCAAATTCTGGCTGCCTGCAGAAGCCAACCTAACTGCTTGCATATGTCCCTCCTGCCAGCACTTACAGCCATCAGCAACACAAATGAGAAGAAACTCTCAGTGGGACCTCTAGGGTAGTGTTTTTCAACTTGGCAATTTTAAAATGGGTGGACTCCAATTCCCAGAATTCCCCAGCCAGCATACTCTAAACACTGCTTTAGGGCTTTCGTTCTTGAAACATTCACACATCTTTCCACATACAATGCAACCAATTCCAAGCAAATCTATTTGGCAGCATACCATGCACGCTGAGCATTGCTGAGGATGGAGGGCTCTAGAGCCTGCTGCCCTGTTTTCTGAAGACTGATTGCATATCCTGGGTTATTGGTAGTGTTTCTCTCACTCCACTCTACCACCTCCTCTCTTTTTCTCCTGAGTTCCCCTTATGTCCCTGTGCAAGGCTTTGTAGTGGAGGGTAATGACGGCCCTTCTTCCTCATTAAAGGCTTTGCTTCCTTTGCCGGGACTACAAAACATTTCCTTCCCCTGGGTCATTTTGGGTGGATTGGTGAGAACTTGCCAACATTTCTTGGCGCAGTTGGTACAGTATTCTACTCTCTGTTAGGTCCTCCAGGCAAGGGCCTTAAAAATCTAGACATCTCTAGATGGCAGGAGAGGTGCCTTTTGCTGCATCGAGTGGTCACCCTATTATTTTGTTGCCCAAATGTAGTAGCTGTACCTCTTCTGTTAGCAGTTTGGAAGGTGGTGATGTTGCATAGGGACATAGATTGTATTGTATTTGGTATTTCTAAACAGGACAGCAAAAGCTGACACAGGAAGCCAAAATCAAAGTAACATTTTCCCCCCTTAGTGGGGAAAGGTTTGGTGTGGCCAGAAAGTTTACTAGTATTCTCCTAGTGCAAGAAATCCCTTGGATATCAGGCATTTCCTGCAGAAAGTAAATGGGAAACCAGTTAGGTGAACTTTCATCCAGTGTTTGTCCTTTGAGATAGTGTAGACAAGAGTACTTGTTGAGTACTTATCCTATCTTTATTGTAAGGCTACATTAAATGAGCTTGCAAGACTAAATATGTTTTTCCCCTCCTGGGCTACTACTCTCCAAAAAGCTAGAGAATCATTTCTCCAGCACCTATACCCAGATAAGCAAGGATTAACACCTGACAAACGATCAAGCAGAAAACAATGTCCTAATCAAGGAACTACCAAGGAGAAAAACCACAACCCCACCAACACTGGAAGGGCAAGCTATTACATAGAAACTGGTAGTTTCTCTGAGGTGTGCAATTTCTACAGATTTCATCCTCAGAAACATCAGACAAACCCATACTTTCTTTGTATTCCAGGGCTCTTCTTTTGAGGAGCCCAGCAAATCTTGCCAAGTTGTTGTTTACTTCCTGCAGCATTCAAGTGAGATGGAGCATAAAAAGCAAAAAAGTAAACTGTCAGATTTCCACTTGGAATGTTGAAATTAAAGCATATGAGTTCCAGGTTAGAATTAAATCAAATTGGTATTATGTCATACAATGTGCACTGGGTAGTACTTTGTTTTTGTGAAATCTATAGTTTAATTAAGTTCATCCAAGCTCTTACAGGGCTTGCATTGTTTATTGACTTAACTTGCAAGGAAGTTAAGTTCTTAGAAGGAGCTCTGTTCATCTAGCAACACAAATTATTCCAGAGCCTCTTTTAATTAACTTTAAAGGACCATCTGGATTTCATTTTAAAAGCTCTGGCGTTAGAACATTTGTTTCTGCCAATGGCAGAGATGCCATTTAAGGTTTGTGGTGAAGTTCAAAGGCTTTCTTAGAATATAATAAAGTTTAAATTGCAAACTTTTGCTGCCATTTTCTTTGCTTTATTGTATTCTCTCCCTCTCCCTCCCTCCCTCCCCTCCCCTCTCTCTCTCACACACACACATCCTGCCATTATTCTCTAAAAAATACAATCGTTAGCATTTATGGTTTTCTACTCTTTTATCCTCATAACGATCTTGTCAGGTACATTAGACAGAAAGTCTGATAAACTAAAGTTTATTTAGTGAACTTTTGGGCAATTTGACGCTCCCTTCCTCCTTTAATCACTGCATCACCTTGTCTGAGTTCTCACATTAGATTAAGCTGGCTTGGTGAACCCAGTCAATGGTGGTTTAGTTAAATCATGATTAAGCAAACGACCTAAGACCTTCTTCAGTTGATTAATCAAGTTACAATTAGCTTTATGCTGATCCATAAATAATGGTCCAAACCCAAACTCATGGCCCGTGGGCCAGATGCATCAGATGCTGGCCACACCCATGCCCGGTTTAGTGAAGGGGAAATAAGTCCCAATACATCACGTGACAATGAGAGTTTGACACCCCTGCATTAGACTAAACTCATTTTTTGTGTCTCCATAATCATGAACATCAAAATCAGCTGGATTCATACAAACTAATCTGCAAGAAAATGAATCCTGGTTAAAATTAGGATATTGATCTTATTAAATGTATTGTGGGAACTGTGACACTGTTAAATGACAAAGAAGCATACCTTAATTGGCATGGTTCACACAGGCTATTTTCCTAATGGAGAGATCAAGTGGACTGTTACAGACAAACAGCAAATTAACCAGCATAAAACAGGGCACAATAATTCTTGGAAACTCACTTCTTGAATAGTGACCCAGCTACCTATCCATTTGCATCACACACAACCCAAAGTAAGATGACTGCATGCCTGTTAATGAGGAAAACAGCACTTCCCTCCAGGATGTGCAAATAAAAGCTATGATTATGCCATGAGTTAGGTGGGCTGATTATGCTGGGGGAAACGCTGAAGGCCCTTTGAGTGCCACCCCAACTTTATAACTGGAAACTGAGTTATTATTTTTTTTAATGAAGAATTAAAACTAGTTATGCTTGTTTGGGTTTTTTTCAATAGCAATTCATTGGCTTTAGGAATATAATGCTAGCTTTCTAGCATCATTCCACTTCTCTGCTAACGGGAATTGTTTTAAATTGTCCCACTGAGGCCAGAGGCAGCGTTTATCCTGGAGCCTGAGCTTCTGCTTTGGAATGACTCAATCAGTCCTCTGCACAAACTACAGCAGCTGTTTCTCTTTTCCAATGGAAAAGAAACATTTTGCTGCCTGAAACGCAGCACAGAGAAGGCCTGAGACTACAACGGCATAAATGGACTTTCCTCTAAAGAAAGTCTGTAAGGTTTGGTTATCTCCTTTAGCAGATCCAAAGGGGGAAGGGGAGAAACTGTTCATCACTTGGCAGAGTGCTAGAGCATCACGGCTCGGTATACCCAGGATAAGATACCGGCCCCCTCCTGAGCAAAATTCTCTAGGCCTGGAAATAAGGTGACCCTTGCAATATCCAACCTGTGCGACTTCGGAAGTTTGATTTTGGTTTTGCTGATTAGACAGGTTGTTAGAGAAATGGCTAGTATATATTACTGTGCAAAAGTAAAACGTTGAAATTGGAATGTTATTATCTTCTACTGTGCTAAAAAGAGTCAGAAGTCACTGCCTTGTTTTCTTTTTCCCCTTTTACCCCACACTTTCTCCTCTTCCCCTTTTCCTCCCCTAGTTTCCATTATGTTCATTTTCCTTTCTACTTTATATTATGATAAATACTTTTTTTTAAAAAAAGTGGTAGAAGCAATAACTTGATATAAATGCAGCTCCAAAGAAAAATCCTGTTGCTTAGGGTGTTAGAACTCCATATCCTTAAGATTTTGGCTTTTTGAGGCTTCTGTTTTTCATGCAGACTTTGGCATTCAAGAAGTTTAAGAAAGCTTTTGAAAAATTAAAATAAGGACCTGAAAACTCACCCTCTTAATTTCATTCCATAAACTGTAGGCCTTAATACAGGCACAGCAATTCAACTGAAGCGTTATCTCTTTTGAATTTGGGATGACTGTGGTCATACATAATGCTGTGATCTCATCTATCAAATATTTTACATCAACTGTGGCTTAGTCAACAGATCATGGTTAATCAAGTAAAGTTTAATATGATATGTGAGGCCTTCATATGACTCATCCCCCCCCCAAGTACATTATGGTTTAGCGAGATGCAGAAATCCAAATTATATAAACACACTTTTTTCTTGGATGACCATTTGAACTCAGCAATAGATAGAAGACGTTCTTGACCTCCAAACGCTCAAGTTTAAAACCTAATGAAAAATTAGATAGCAGTGCTAAGGAAAAATTCTGCTTGAGACAAAATGGCAAAGTGTTGCCAAACAGTTGATGATTTTTTGTTGGATGATCTAACATTCTGACTCAGCGTAAGAAAAACAAGGTCCACCCCCTGAAAGAATGTAAATGAATTGAGGAGCAATAAACAAAGTAAGTCTGAACATACAAACAATCTTTCACATTGATATCGTATCCAAAGTAATGCATGGCAATTTCAGATACGCAATGTAAAATAGTGCATATTAGGTAGCTATGCAATGCTTTGGATTCAGCCTCTAAAAGGTGCTTGCAGAGGACACATATTAGCCACATGTTACATCAGCCACAACTTTTGTCAGGATTGTGCAAAAGGCATCCAGGCAATTCTGGAGAAAGAGATGGCTGCTTTAGAGGTGAACATCTGTGCCATGTTCATCTTCCCACATGCTTCGAAGCATTTCTGAAGTAAAATTCAAAGCGCTTGTATAGCTCTAATATTAGGTAGGGAAACAGGATGCCAAGATATTCAAAAGAGAGGAATCAAGTAGGAGAGACCACGTGCACGTAGCTCAATTATTATGCATAAAATGTACGGCAGTCTTGCTGATAAGAGTCAAACCCACCAACATATACAAATACCTAATAATCATTGTATGACATGTAACTGTAATCACCAATTTTAAAATGCCTTCAAACACGGTGAGCTATTTCGAGTACCAGCTTCAACAGATCTGTTCACAAGTACGGTCCTTGGAAATCCAAAGGACGCATTCCTCTCACTGCAGTCTTACTGACTTAATCTTTTCAAACAGGAAGCTGTTGCAACATAATCAAAAAAGTTTTTCTAAAGGCTAACAACACTGTTGTGGCAAGCTGACTACATCTGGCTGAGGCAGTGAATCAGTCTATCAAAGCTAATGCCAGAATAAACCTGTTTGCTCTCTTGTTATTTCTTCATGTCCTGATGACAGCCAAGCTGAGTTAACAGCTGCTCACCATATTAACAATTATTATTTTTCTTACGGCATTGAAATAAAAGTTTAACCCATTCCCTTTGTTTGAGATATGTGGCTGATGATTCAGTTAAATATCCATAGAGGGAGGTCTATATGAGAAGAGTGTTGGCAAGGAAATTGGGCTTGAAACATAATCTGCATTTGCCAGCAAAAAATTGGAAGGCTCAGATCTTGCCATAGTTCTTCTATCCTCCCCAACTGTTCATTCTCAACTTGGCCCAAGGTATTCCCAAAGTAGTACGGTTTTAGAACTTAAACTTTTACAACTACAGTCTTCCCAAGTTTTCCTAAAAGTTCAACCCAGTCTAGTTCTCAAAACTAGTGCTTTCCAGATGTGTCTGACTATAATTCCCATCGCCCCCAGCCACCTGATCCAATAACATAGGTTAGGAAAGACTACTCTATGACACTAGCTGCACTATCTAATCAAACAGAGCACCCTCGCCCTCCCCCCTCCCTACGTATGTTGGCAAATAATAACATTTTCCCATTAAATTCTCCAGACTAAATACAATACTGGATGCATGTTATTGCAACTGCCAAAAACAATGGTCTTCTGCTGTACTGGAATGCAAAAATGAGGCATTTGTGGTATGTGCATAAAGTACAGGAAATAGTAGGAATTATCTGCCTCATTTGGGAGGATCAAGTTTTTTGAAATTATCCAGAGTAATGAATATACCGAAGCCAAAGAAAATGAGATCAAACAACTGGATAAAACCAAGAAAGCAAGTAATGAAATAACACCCTGGTTTTTTTTATCAGCCAGAGACAAGATGGTTTAGTCAAGGATTAGACTCGACAGGAATGGGGACATTTCACTTCCCAATCAGTTTAGGGGGCTCAGAGGGTGACCTTTGGCTAGTAGATGTATTTCATCCCAATCTTTCTCTTTCAGGACAGCTTTAAAATGAGAAATCTTTACAGCACTTTACAGCCAAGATGGGGAACACAACTATTAGACTACAAATCTCATCATTCTGACTGAGCTGGTACCCAAATAAAATCTCTTTACTCTGAGAATGTGGCACTTAAAAAGATGCTCCTGGTCAGAAAGCCTTTCATCAGAGCTTGGAGCTGAACTTTCCTTATCCATTTGTGCGACTCAGTCTTGTTCAAGATAATAAGGTTCAAGGTTTCCCGAAGGGTTCAGCTAAAAAGCCCATCAGTGTCAGTCAGGAGTGACAAATATTCTAACCCAACACATTTGAAGGCCCCCTGGATATCTGCAGGGGGGCAAGAGCGGGAAAAGGATGACACATGTATGACAATGTCATTATGCATATACTATAAATTGGGTAGCATTGGCTGATGTCTTTGGGTCAAATATCATAGGATAATTCCACGCATTTCCTGACTATGTGACACATGTGTGACCACTGAAAATGACATGTTAGCTGCTTTAAAAAGCTTCTGAAAAGATTTCTCATTTGAGCCGACATACCCGGTTTTCTTCTTCAAGCAACAGTTCCTGTACCTAACAATTAAATGAAGTGAATAGTTTAAGAGCATTCATCCTGCACTATCACTAAGCCTATTAGATAGCAGACTACTGGGAGCTCATGAAGATTTCATGCTATATTATATTGTGTTACATTATATTTTTACACCAGAAGTCCAGAAGCATTCACAGAAGTAACGAAATAAATATTCCAATCAAAGAATAAGTATTTCAGCACTCAAAATCAAAGCCACCTTGCTAAAGAAAGCAACAAAACCACGAAGATTTGAAATGAATCCATGTTGAAAAGGTCATCTCAAACACCGTCTGGTTCCAGAGCAGCAGCCATCCTACAAGGACATGGCTGACAAGGTATGCCTTTAGTTGTCATTTGAAACAAGACATGGGCGGCCTTGGGAGAGTGAGTCCCATAACCAGGTAACTGCCACTGAGATATCTTTACAGTTAGTCCTCTACTTATAACCATTAATTTATTGACTGTTTGAAGTTACATAGCACTGAAAAAAGCGACCTATGACCATTTTTCAAATTTACGACTGTTGCAGCATCTCTGTGGTCATACAATCAAAATTCGGGTGTTTGGCAACTGGCATGTTTTTTAACAGTTGCAAGTCTGCCAAGGTCATATGATCACCTTTTGTGACAATGGGGAAGCCACATTCACTTAACTGTGTTACTAACTTAACAACTGTGGTGATTCACTTAACAACTGTAGTAAGAAAGGTCATAAAATGGGGCTAAACTCACTTAACAACTATCTTGTTCAGCAACAGAAATTTTGGGCTCAATTCTGGGCATAAGGCAAGGATTACTTGTATTCCCAGGTGGGACCATGAGCTGAGTCTCCTCAGCTGATCTGGGTTGGTGCTAGAGAAGATGATCATTTCAGCTTTTGGGTCTTGGATGTTTAAGATTTTAAAAACTATAATCGACTCAGTACTTTAATTTGGGCCTCGTAGTTTATAGGCAGCCAATGAAACACTTTCAGGATAGATGTTACACAATTATGTTGGTGGCTATTTTCCTGTCTTGGCCTGAGCTTGGCCTGGTGCAATTGCGGACAGTAGAATATTGATCTGAGATCTCCCAGATCCTGGAACCAGCATCTGCTGGCTGTGACTCTCATAAAGCTGAGATAAATACATTTTCCTTAAGACCCTGGGGTGAACAGACCTTCATTTTCACTCATCATGCTTCTATTCCCTTTGTTCGACCGCACAAAGGTGAATGCTGAACAGATACAAACCACTCTTCTGACTGCTGTCTTAAACATGAATCTCAGAAGAGGTATGAATAATTGGAGTTCTGCTCAGCTAGAATTCTTAAACCATGGTACATAGAATAAGTCACCGTGACCTGAAAGACATCTGACCTAAATCACAATGGCGGGGCTCCCCATCAGGTTTAGAGAAAAAGAATCCAGCCCTGCTAAGCCTTTACATTATGTACAAACCAAGCCATTGAGGACTTAAAATTATATATTGTATAGGATTGGCTGCTAATGAGCAAAAAATAAGATGTTCTCAATGTCAATACGTACTTCAGAAGCATACTCTTAGGTGGCTTCTTGCAATGCTAGGTAATGAAATATCTCCAGATGCTAAAGAAAAATAAAATGCAGGCAAAAAAAGCAGAAAGTCTTCTAAAGATAGGATAGGGAGTTCTACAAAGGACTGCCCTGGCCCTACCAAAGCATTGGTTGTATTTGGTGAAACACATAAACACAACCTCCTACATCAAAAATATGTGAAATATAACTTTCATTCAATGCCTTATTTTAAATCATAAGTATAAACATTGGAGAAGTTCCAAGCCTTTACTGGCACTTTCTCCCTCTGAGTGGTGTTTTTGCAGGCCTTCAAGAGGGAGGAAGTATCGTGTTTCTGAGCCAACAAAACAATCAATGCAACTGCTCTAAGGGAATTTTGACTGTGCATCAAACCAGCAGGTTCCAGGCCTCTGCATCAAATCAGCATAAAGATTGACATTAGATGTCTTCTCCATTGCTAAATACATGTATGCACACAAGCACCCCACCCCCAAGAACTTGTATTATCACAAACTACTAATATTCCCACGTCTTACTGATATCTTTGTCACATAAATACACATCTGCCTGTTCACTAAAAGATGGACTCTTGATCCCTCCCAAATCCATGCAACTTGGGGATCCTGCATTCTTAGGGATACATAAATTGAACTCAACAGGCTTACTCTCCACCTCACCCCCAAACCACCCATTGGTCTAGAGTGAATGTTGTACTCGGTAGAAACCCTTCCTATTTTCAAAAGGTGGAGAGAAGAATAATGTTATTGGTTACACCAAGTGAACCATAGTGCCTAATACGAATCAAATCCAGGCCAGGACCTGGTCAACAATGCTGATTCCAGATCTGAGACTTGCATTGTCCAGAGAAACTTTCTGAATCTGGCAGGTAGGCATGACACTTTAGTTATGAGCAGGCAGGAGGACCTGCTCCCTTGTTGGCCTAGAGAGAGTGCCAGGCTCCCGGTATGTTAATTGGATCTTCACAGTCCAGGGGGTGCTTATTCTTCATCCCTCACAAGATCTGAAAGGGCATAGTAGGATGATTACTTTCACTTTTAGTCCTGAACGTGCAAAGGCTGGGTCTACATGTTTTGTAAAACCATGGCTTACCTAAACATATTTGGTCAAACAGATTGGGACTACACATCGTGCTATGCTAAACTATGATTTAAAAAAAAATCTTAGAGGCACGCCAATGAGACTACAACACTCTTCTGGCCAGTTATCTCAGCCCCTTCTGGAGTAAATACTACAGTTCTCGGAGTTGTTGCAGGTTTAAAGAAATAATTTATCTTGATCAGATGCTCCTGGTTTCCATTTAAGTTCACCAGAGGAACTGGGGAAAACATACAGAGCCTGTATTTCAATTGCCTGCCCAACATTTCTAAGAGCTTTGTAGCTGGAGTTCAGCACAAAGCTATTTGTCATGTTCAAGGAGACTTGTCACATTTGTGCAATTATCCAAACAGTCACAAGCCCATTATAAATCACTGTTCCTTGGGCAAACTTCTGAAGGGGGCAACACAGTTTCCCGGCCTCCTTCCTCATCTTTAAATGGGGCTAATGCTTGTGGCTGCTTGTTGAACCTGGAAACTAGTTACTTCAGATCCATATAAAACTAGCCACAAAAATTGGGAGTCACATTGTAAAAAAACAATTTACTGCTCAGTTTTCTTGCTGCATGATTTGTGTTCATAGCCAAGCACAGAACACACACTGCCTCCCTAGGCAACTCACAGTTGGCATTCAGAGAACCTAGAGCTGCCCAAGATTGTATCAGTGAATTCTGGATTATTATTATTTTTTACTTTAAAAGTCTCCAGTAGACTCAACATGCCTATTTGATCTGCTCATCCCACCAAGAGTAACTCTGGGTGGCATATGACAAAGCTATAAATGAATATATAAAACCAGAATTATAACACAATTGGAAGGGACCCTTGAGGACTTCTAGTCCAACCTTCTGCTCTACCAGAAGACCCTGTACCTTTTCAGACAAACTGCTGTTCAATCTCTTCTTAAAAATCTCCAGTGATGAAGCATAACAACCCATAACAACCAACTCACAACCCACTATCATTGTTAATTATAAAAACATTAAAACTATTTTTTTAAAAACCAAGGAAACAAGAAAGGGATGTTAATGAAGCCATATCATAAGCTCATCTGTGCCCTAGAATTCCCAGGCTTGCTGGCACGACCAGGTCTGGAAGGAAGGGAGGGAGGGAGTTAGTTATTTTGTTTTATTAGGTAGATAGTTAAATTGCACTCAGATTATTTTCCTGTGCTACAGTACATTTATGGGGCTCTAATTCCAGAATATTATCTACAATTATGCTGATCAAAGATGTATTTTGGTAGAACAGAGGGTAAGTACAACAAATTAATTCCTTTTTTTCCAGTATCTAAATACAAATTGTCTATCAAAAGATAGACACAGCAGCCAGTAAAATCCATTTCTTCTTCAACACCCTGGGAGTTGTGTTTCCTTTTACAACTTGATACTTTACAAGCCATGATTAAATTAACTTTTGAGCTACATTAAGTGTGCATTGTCTCTGGGAGAGTTATGTTGGCAAAATGAGATAGCAAAGCTTTGTAATTAGGTACAAGGAAATTTCTGAAAATCCTGGTTATTATCCACCACCCATTTAATCCAATTTATCATTTGGAACAAGTGCTGACAAGATGTAAGCACCTCAAATGTGACTTGTATACATCACATTTTGCTGCTTGCCTCTATTTTTTGAGTAGCACCTTGGGCCTCGTTTCTACAGTAGCACTTAGCATAATGCTAACTTTGCTTAATGAGCCTGCAACTTAAATGCAAAAGTGTACAGTCTCTCTTTGGCCAAGGAAAGTACCCTGAATTGCACTGCACCTGTATTAACAATCTATAGTCTGGCAGAAATTGAGCCTCTTTGAAAAAAGACAACCGGATACGCTCCAGATATACTAGATTTCTCATGTTACAAACCTCTGGTACTAACCATGTGGACCGGGTCTGATGGGAGCCAAAATCCCCAAATATGGAGGAAGGAGAAAGGAAGGGGGTATCTACTTTTTTGCCTTTGCTATCATGCAATGACTGGAACAGATCATTCTTTTTTTTCCATGTAAAGTTTTTTATTTTAAAACATACATATCATTGCGTGGACAGTGTGTTGGCTGAGTATCATTAACTCTGATATAAGAAGAAACATATATATATATATATATTTTTGTTATAATTGTACTGATATTTTTAAAATTAAGAGAGACTGGTATAGATCTATTTTGAGCTTTTTTGCCCTCGTCAGCCAGACATACTCTTATAGGATTTGAACATGTAGGATTTGAGTATGTCTGGCTGAC
>JANHFL010001747.1:139780-149911 GCA_032468155.1 Oxyrhabdium leporinum | reverse complement strand
GCTGCTCTTCAAAGCCCAGCTCTGGCTGCAGCCAAACATCAGCCAATTTTCTTCCAGTGCTCGTTCAGGGAATCCAATCTTACTAAAGACAAAGGATGCTCCACATTCGGCTGGGCTTACAAATCAAGCGTCTCCAGGGGCATTTTGTTTCACTCCTGTGGTTTGGCTCCGAAGGTGTTTTGAAAGGATCAAGAATTTCAGAGCTTTTTTTGGGGGAGGGGGGGGGATCTTGCAAACGATGAGGCTGCAGAAGAGGGACTACAGTTCTGCAACAAACATCCCAGATCCCTCTCAACGGCCAGAACTGTGAGAGGGATCTTAGTGGACAATCGCTTCAATATGAGCCCAGCCGTGTGCGGCAGCTGCCAGAAAAGCCAACACAGATCTAGGTTTCATTAGCAGAGGGATCGAATCCAGATCAGGTGAAGTGTTAATACCACTTTATAAGGCCTTGTTAAGACCACACCTGGAGTACTGCATCCAGTTTTGGTCGCCACAATATAAAAAAAAGAGGTTGGGACTCTAGAAAGAGTGCAGAGAAGAGCAACCAAGATGATTAGGGGACCGGAGGCTAAAACATATGAAAAACGGATGCAGGAATTGGGGATGTCTACTGAAAGGAAGGAGCAGAGGAGCCATGATAGCAGTGTTTCAATATTTGAGGGGCTGCTGCGAAGAAGAGGGGGGGTCAACCTGTTCTCCAAAGCCCCTGAAGGCAGGACAAGAAGCCACGGATGGAAACTGAACAAACGGAGAAGCAAACTTAGAACTAAGGAGAAATATCCTGACAGTAAGAACAATCAACTGTGGAACAATTTGCCTTCAGAAGTTATTCCACTGATTAATTGTTGTCGTCACCGTAGAACCTGGATTGGGCAGAGAATGGGGAATAGACAAGTGGACCACCGTCTCCATTGAATGCTTTAAAGCGCAAAATAGAATAAAATAAGTTGGAAGGGACCTTGGGGGTCTTCTAGTCCAACCCCCTGCTCAGTCAGGAAACCCATTTTAGACAAATGCTTGTCTCATCTCTTCTTGAAAACCTCCAGTGTTGAAGCACCCACAACTTCTGGAGGCAAGTTATTTCACTGATTAATTGTTCTCACTGTCAGGAAATTTCTCCTTGTTTCTAGGTTGCTTCTCTCCTTGATTAGTTTCCACCCATTGCTTCTTGTTCTACCCTCAGGGGCTTTGGAGAATAGCTTGACTCCCTCTTCTTTGGGACAGACCCTTCGACATCAGAAGACTGCTATCATGTCACCCCTGCTCCTTCTTTTCATTAAACTAGAGATACCCAGTTCCTGCAACCGTTTTTCATACGTTTTACAGCTCCATTCCCTTAATCATATTTGTTACTCTTCTCTGCACATTTTCCGGAGTCTCAACATCTTTTTTTAAAAAAAAAAAAAACACTGGTTCCTGGTTCCCACTAGTACCAGTCTGATCGAGCCAACAGCAATATTATTCACAGCTGATGCCAAATGGGAAAAGAGCCACCTTCTCTTCCTGTCCGAATGAAAAAAAAAGAAAGAAAGACTAAAATCAACTTAAAAAAAAAGAGGGCAAGAAGACGTGCTTGCCAGTCCCTAAAAGGAAATGTGATTGCTGTGTTGGAAACCTGGGGGTGGGTAATATTTTTCCTCGGAAAACCAGCCCTGGCATCCTTCCAGCCACATGCATGCATCTATAATGCATGTGCGTCTCTGGGTATGCATGTTGTGACATCATTCCACCCGTGTCATCCTTGTGGCAACACCACAATTTGCTTTGAATGCTCTCGCATTCCCACATATCCGGTAGTCCTCAGCTTACGACCACAATCGAGCCCAAAATTCTGGTTGCTAAGCGAGAAATTTGTGAAGTGCGTTCAGCCCCGTTTTACGACGTTTCTTGCCACCGTTGTGAAGTGAATCTCTGCAGTTAGCAATAGCAGTTGCACTGAGACATATGTACCGCTTTATAGTGCTTTCACAGCCCTCTCTAAGGAGTTGACAGAGTCGGCCTCTTGCCCCCAACAATCCGGGTCCTCGTTTTGCCCACCTCGGAAGGATGGGAGGCTGAGTCAACCTTGAGCCTGGTGGGATTCGAACTGCCAAATTGCAGGCAGCCGGCAGTCAGCAGAAGTAGCCTGCACTGTAGTACTGCACTTTAATCACTGCGCCACCGTGGCTCATTATGTACCATCCAATGTCAAAAGATCTTCTGAAGTGACCATTTGAGCCTTTGGGAAGGGTGATTCCTAGACAAGGAGAAAAAAAGGATAAGGAAGAGATAAACAAAGAGGATGACATATAACATCCACCATATTTCTGTTTCTGAACATGTGTTGTCCTTATCTTGGGGGGGGAAGCTTTGCCACATAACAGGTACCATGCTTTCTAGGGCTCCCCGGGTGACCCTGCGTCACCAAGGAGATCAGAGACTCAGATCATGCCTACTCTGCCTAATCTAATGGGATAGACAGAGACCACAGGTGTGCTTGAGAACTGCAAAATTAAGCCAATAAATAAATATGGAGCATTTCCTTAAAACAAAAGTAGCTAGATTTCCTGGGGTCTCTGAAGATCTTATGGGTGAGCGATCAATCACCTTTTGAGATTTTGCAACCTTGTGAGAGTTTAGACAATAAAAGAACGGTCGCAGGAACTGGGCATGGCTAGTCTAGTGAAGAGAAGGACCAGGGGAGACAGGAGAGCAGTCTTTCAATATTTGAGGGGCTGCCACAGAGAGGAAGGGAGGGTCAAGCTATTTTCCAAAGCACTCGAAGACCAGACAAGGAATAATGGATGGAAACTGAACAAGGAGAAATTCAACCTGGAAATAAGGAGAAATTTTCTGACAGTGAGACCAATCAACCAATGGAACAACTTGCCTTCCAAAGTTGTGGGAGTTTCATCACTGGAAGCTTTCAGGAAGAGCCTGGACTGCCATCTGTCAGAAATGGTGTAGGGTCTCCTGCTTGGGGGGGGGTTGGACTAGATGACCTACAAGGTCCCTTCCAACTCTGTTAATCTGTTAAATCTCTTCTATTTCTCCCAAGAAGTCTTCTAGTCTATATAAGTATGTATGTGATGTGTACACACACACGCACAAATGCACACATGCATATGTGCTTGTGTGTGTGATTATACTTGTATATCAGATACGCAAAGGTCACCTTATGCTAATTGTCCATGATCTTAAAAATGACCGTAGGCAGTGAATATAAATTAAGAATTTTAGGCTGCAGTGCTATACTGTGCCTGGTTCCATGGGAATATATCACATTGGCTCAATTCATTGTAATTTTTGAATAGTTATATTGTATATGGGAAATTATACTGTTGCAAAAAGTGATATTTCCCTGGTGCTAAAAACTTCACCGCTATTGGATTAGTCTAAAATTTGGGCTGCAGATGAATACCAATCTCCTTAGGGCACATCAGGCTGCCTCACCTAATAGGACTCTTGGGGACAACTCCCCCTAAACAAAACTATTTATGTGGTTTTTCAAAAATCCAAGAACCTGCTAAAAATAACCTTTTAGTTAATATCCCTCCTCTAGCACACTAGGGAGTACTAAAGATAGCAACCGCTACCTACTTTAATTGCGCTAAATTAAGGCCTAAGCTCTGTTGCATTATACCTGGAATTCAAATGCACCCCACTATTTCTAACCACCATCTTGTCCATGATGCCTTCATGCCTCAGCACAGTTAAAGAATAGTACTGGATCAAGAGGAACCAATCCTGCCGAACGTGACATGGGTGATCAGATGAGAACATCTGCAATGCAAGAGAGATGTGCAGATTGTGACTGAAGCTGCAAACAGATCTTGCTGCCACATGGAGTTTTGACACTTAACAAGACAATGGCAGAGATGGTTGGCCTCATAGAGTACCTTCCACAAAGTGTGGAAAAGCTTCTTTCATAAGGAACACATATCCTGCACATGCTTTGGGGTCTAACTCCTTTCTGAAGCTACCAATGTTTGGCACATTCTCAGTTCAGTTCTTGCTAAAAGACCGATGAAGATCTCTGTCTGAGACTCAACCAATCAGCGGGAAGTCCCAACTGAGGAAGAGCCATAGTCATTCATGCATAAATGCCTGCATTAGAACGTAGAATAACAGAGTTGGAAGGGAACTTGGAGGTCTTCTAGTCCAACCTTTGCCTGAGTAGGAGACTCTATACCATTTCAGATGAGTGGCTGTCCAGTCTCTTTTTGAAAGCTACCAATGATGGGGCATCCTCAATCTCTAAAGGCAAGCCATTCCACTGGTTGATTGTGCTTACCGTTAGGAAATTTCTCCTTAGTTCTAGGTTGCTTCTCTCCTTGATTAGTCTCCATCAATTGTTTCTTGTCTTGCCTTCTGGTGCTTTGGAAAATAGGCTGACCCCTGATTAGCATGTCACAATCAAAGATGAATATATACATACTCCACTGATGGACATTTAATCTATCTCAGACAAGGACCCCCTACTTTTATTTAGAAATAGGACATTCCAATAAGCCAAGAAGTTTGGACTGTCAGCCTGGTCAGCACCTATAAGCAAGGCTAAGCCTTGATAACAATAGGTTCAACACAGAGGGGCAACACAGAAAGGTTTTCTGTATTAGTTACCTTCAAGGCATTTCAAGATGAATGAGGAAATTCATAAAGTTCAAGATACACTGCCACAATAATTGCACAATAATCCTGTAACAGATTATTTTTATCTGTGAGAGAATGCTGATGGGACTTAGGTCACCTGGTGAATTAATAGAAAGAGCAAGTTTAAAGTAGGAACTTCCTCATTCATAACTCAGAATCACTTCCAATAAATATTCCTAAATGGTTTGTACTGAATATTGTAGGTGACAAGCACCATTATTGCAGTGCGATTCTCTATGGAGAATGTTGTTTTTCCTTAACAGACAAGCCACTGCCACTATTTAAAAGTAGATGTGAAAATGGAATGGGAATGAGTGTTTCAAGTGTTTAACAAACACCTGGATGTATACATTGTCTGATTGTTTTGCAGTGTGATATACATGCCAAGTGTCATTACTAATACACATTATATGTACATAGTTGAAAGTCCAGTGTTTCACACTATTTTCCATTATAACACAGAAATAATCAACACACATACAGAAATGTGCTTCAGAAAACGTAGCCTTCACTGCTGCATCGCAATTCCAATTTACAGAAGTCAATGTACATTTGAGAAGTGGAAGGATGCTCTGTAATTCAGAAATAATGTGAAATTCTTTGAACTGATTGTGACTTTCCTGTAAGTCTTCTGGCCTCTGTTCCAAGTTGCCAGGAAAGTGGCAAACGGGGAGATTATCTACAGTACTGGGAAAACATCAGCGGGATTATGATAGCCCCTCTTGCAGGCGGGTTGAAAAAGAGGAGAGGTTGGTTAAGGAGATGAAGGTGGTTTTTAAAGAGGATTTCCATTAGAAGGAAATTTATATCTCTGATCTGAATAAGCCACTTTATCCAGAGGGTGTGCTTGGGGACTTCGGAGCCCAATTTCATCACAAATCCCCCTGGATTAACTATAAGGCTTTGATACATGTATAATGATAAAAGGAAGAAGAGATAAACACATGCTTCAACAAACCAAAGCATGTTTGGAGTAAATGTACGGCTGCATCATCATGCCACAATCGAAGATGAATGCACACAGGCTCAAACTATTAGATATTTAATCTAGCTCACATTTAATTGGTCTAAATGTCTGCCTATAAGAGCCACTGATGGATTACCCAGAAAAAAATCCTGACTTAGACTATCCCCATGTCTAAGAATGTGGGGCTCTCCTTCTCTCTAGATAAGTTCCTTCTCAATAAATTACTTTGAGCTCTAATGAAATTGAGATTGACTATTATGAATTGCACAAAGAGTCCAATGGAGTAGCCCTTTTGTCTGCTCTTCTGGAATAAAGAACTGATACTAACCTGTTTCTAAAATGAGAAGTTACCATCCTGACTAGAGCCCCAGACCTAAAGCATCTCCATCCCATACCTTCTAAAATGGAGGAGAACAATTATTAAAACACTAAAAAAACCACACAATCTGTCTACTTTCCTTAGCAACTGGCTGAAAAAATAACAAAGCTCAAACCAGTTAGTTTTTTCCTCCACTTGGTAACTCCACCAACATCTCTTTTACATGCAAGAGACTCTACAGTACTAAAACATAGGTATCGTTCTAATATGCATTACACGTTGTTTTTTAAAGAGAAGCAAGAGTATATCCTTAAATGCCTACACAAGTGGGAGAGGGAGAATGGAGAATGAGAATGAATTAGTAATTAAACAGGAAACAAAAAAAATGAGACTAAATATGTCATGCAAGGGAAATACTTATACAACGTATCTCTTTCGGTCTTTAAAAATTAAAGTCCACTTCTTGTATGTAAAAACAGTTTAAAATATCAATGTCAGAATGGCCACCGAGCTATGTAAATGTAAATATTTTTTGGCTCCCATTTCCTTCCACCATGGGATAAATGAAAACAACATTTCTCTGATTGCTAGAAAATGTATACATTAATAGTTTGAGTCTTCTGCTTAACATTTGGAGATCTGATATTCAACTTAATCCCTTCCCATCTTGAATTGAAATTGGGAGATTTGTATTTGCCAACCCACTGGAACATAACCATCTTGTTGCAGTCAATCCCATTTTGTCTTCCAAGATGTCAGTGATATTGCATCTATAATCAACACAAACCAAATAGCTCCTAACCTGTCCAGACTGCATACTTATGATTTGGAGCAAGGATGCTCAAGGGAACCCTGTCATCTCCCTCTCCTGCATCTGCCACAGAATTACTATGACTGTAGAAGCTGGTGGAACACGCTAATGTCCCCTCCTTCAAACATGTAGGCTATTGAGCTGGCCAGTTAGGTAGCACCATTGCACCACGGAAGTTGGAAGTGAATCCTAATGGGCAGGTACCTACTATAATGCCAGCAAACACATCAAACTGCACCCACAAAATTAAGCACAGTAGGCATGCTTCCACTATACCTGTGAAGAGATGTTATCGCTATTGATTATTGGGAAGTATATGTGGATCACAGAAGTGAAGATTCACCCCTGCATTATTACAGGGCCCAGCAGCCTTATAAGATATGGGCCAAAACTTTAGGAAGTTACATAGACCAGAAAGTGAACGGGACAGGAAGATTCTTCTACTAGACAGGCAAGCAGTGCCAAGGAAGAGGAGCTCTGCCTGCCTTTTGGCCTTGGTCCAAAATCCTTGCCAGCAACCACACAATAATCACCATGCTCACCACTGTTCAACACTGCAATGAACAGGTAGCAGACTTGTATTCCAGGGAAGTCTATATGTCCTTTCTAATATTCATTCAAAGAATCCCTGAGTAGTTTTAAAATCAGACCAGCATCCTGCAAAAGAGCAGGAAAGAAGAGTCTCTTTAGAACAACAGTTCACCCGCAACATTCATGGCTTATAATTGAGACATTTAATAATTACTAATAATATAATAATCATATTACCCAGTCCTGGGCTTCTTGTTTCTAAGCACAATTCAAGAATTACTGTTGATCTTCACATTGAAAAGGCTGAGATTCAAGATATCTCAGGGACTGCCTCCTGTCAAATCACCCTGTATGTTCCTTAAAATAATGAGATTTTTTTTAGAGTTGTGTGTGTTCAGCACTATAATGTAATTATTTTTTTAAAAATTGCATGGGTTTTAAACCTGCAAGCAGTCTGAAATGATGCATATATTTGGGAGGGTGGGACAGAAATCTCTCTTTCATAAATATGAAACATTCATAGGCCTTTTCTGCCTGAACACCTGCAAATATATTAAAAACTGTATATTATTGCCTTTAGATACTTATAAAAAAGTTGGAAGCTGAAGGTTTATGCTAAACTAAACTAATGCCTTGCCAGATTGAGAATACTAAGAATCTATAACTAACTAGAAATTAAAACCTCGGACAGATAATTTTATTTGAATTTTATTAGCAGATGGCAGTTACTGTAAAAATGTTTCTGCAACATGAAATCTATCTATATTTATAATGATGGCAAGAAATAGCACAGCTGGAAAAGGTAGGATGCCCTGCAGTCACTTTCTCACAGCAATCTCTACCTGTTCAGAGATTTAGGTTGATGCAAGATTCAAGTCTGCACTTCAGTACATATTGAATAATAATCAGGGAAAATAGTTACAAAATGCAAATATTTTCCTGAATTTAAAAAAAAACCAACCCTGCCATGTGCAATACTCGTGGATAGGGGAGAGTAACAGTGCCTGACCATGGAAATGATTTTGAACCTGATTTTGTGTTCAAAAGTAGCATCACAGCTTCTATTACCTTTATTATCTTGTAGAGGAAGTAGCATAACAGCCCAAGGAGGAGCTCTTGCACCCATGACAGCCACTCCAGCCTCACAGAGGACACAACAGCAGGAGTGGCAGCTTGTACTCCCTGTCCTTTTTTTCTGCAGACCCCCTCTGGCCACAATTGCTGGCAACTGAAAACACCATTTTCTATCATTTTCAGGTACGGAAACATACCAAGTGTGAACCCTGACATATGCACAATGCATTTAAAACATCCCTTCCCAATCTCATCCCCAAGACATGGGTGATAGTGTCCTAGTGCCTTGTATTTCTCCCAGGAACAGAGTATTTCTCCTTCAACTCCATAACTTCTCTGGCTCTTTCTCCAAACTCCTCAGTACTCTCCACAGAATGTCCCCCCATCTTTCTCTCTGTGATGGATAGTTTAGCTCAAAAGGAGGAAGCAACTCAGAGGATTTCTCCTTTGCAAGCGTGAGCCACTACTGATATTGAAAATGAAGGAAGTCTTACATCGCAGGTCCTTAACTGTAGCTAGATAAAATCTACTGATGTGCAGTGGACTGTTAGCCAGAACATATTGGATCCTTATTACCACAATCAAGCCATAGGTCAACATTTCTGCCATGGCATGCCTTTGAATTGCTTATCTACATGCCCTTCTCACAGCCATTTGAAGACACAAGGGATCACATGAACACCAGAATGTGGTCATGAATTTGACACAATGCAAGGGGGGGGATCAGCTTCTCAGTTCATTGTACACTGGTTCTCCCCTTACACAGTTTCTTCCATTGCTTTCCTCTATTTGCAAAAGCTAACACTTTTCTCTGTCTTCCAAGTGGCATACTATTGGTAGGTTCACCTTCATGTTGCCATACCCCCACTTCATTGCCTTTCTTCCCCTTGTCTTATCTTACCTGTCTGGGTCAGCATGAGTGATAGAAATTCGGGGAGGGATGCGGAGTGGCAGAGTGGTCGGCCTCTGGACGTTGTCTGGCTCTGGTGAGCGTGCTCTATCTATGGGTTTCCATGGAGGGACCTGCAAGCTGGAGGAGAGGCGTCTCCGTCCCCGACGTAAATCAGAGCCCAACATGCTGGAGGAGGTATAAGAACGGCTGCACCAGTTGGGGTCCAAAGTGTCCTTGGGCTTCTGCAAAGTGGGGGAAAAAAAGAAGCTTATATTTTTTGATGGGATTTCAGACATTTAGAGCCCTAGCAAAGCTCAGCTAAGTTTCCACCAGAGATGAATACAACAAGTAGGGGAAATACAGTTGGGATCAGATTAGCATTTGAAATATTTTATTTCTGAGCTCAGCCCTGATCGTTGTTGATCTGGCAGAGCAGCCCTTCTGTGAAGAAGCACAATTGGAAGTCATTAAACAGAACAGAACAGAACACCATTTTGCATGCCTATTAGTGCATATCTAAGAACTGGTTTTAATTTTACACTTTTTGCTTGAGATACAACTCCAAAACCAGCAGCAGCTGTCTTTTTCTTTTGTAGAATTGGCAATGAAGATATCGAAGTGGTGGATAACTTCTGCCTTTTAGGATCAACCATCAGCAGTAAAGAAACAAGCAGTCAAACACACACACTAGCAACTGGTAGAGCAGCCTTAAAGCCTTGAAAAAAATAATCAGATGGCATGAAGTCAGAGGTAAAATCTAGCCGGTTCGCACCGGTTCAAGAGAACTGGTAGGGAAAATTTTTGATTGGTTCGGAGAACCGGCAAATATCACCTCTGGCTGGCCCTGGCCCTGCCCGCCCGCTCGTGCTTGCCCCGCCCCCTACTCACCCCACCCCACCTGC
>JANHFL010001747.1:112004-124454 GCA_032468155.1 Oxyrhabdium leporinum | reverse complement strand
GTGGGATTTGAACCGCTAGATTGAATCAGCAGAAGTGGCCTGCAGTTCAACACTCTAACCACTGCGCCACCTAATTCCAGATATAATTCCAGTTATAGCTGGTAGAAACAGATAGCCAGAAATTCCCTGCAGTCATATGGGTAGGCTGACAAATAGTCAGTTTCTCCTTCTATCTAGTTTCCAGGCTACCTAAAGCATAAGGGAAAACTATTCCTCCACCTGCCCCCTCTGTTTCCGTAGACTAGGATGTTTATTAAAAGTCTAAGAAATGAGTATTAGAGGTTTTCACGTGGAAGAAAAGGCTTTCCCTTCCCTATGGACAAGATGGAATCTCGGGCTTCTAGTCTCTAATATTGTTTGTGGGCTTATTAATAAGGCTGTTTTAATTATTTCTCATGAAACACAGGAGCAGTTCTATTATAGCAGCCCCAAATGTGGGAACTGCTATGCTGACACAAGAATTTCTCAATTAAATGGGGAAGTGTGAAAGAACTCTTGCAGGAGGAGGTCTACCCAGAGAGACAGGATAATGTTTGATAAGGAAAAATCTTGAGAAGGGAACCTATATTACTACAACACAGCAATTGCCACAGCCTTCCCATTGTTGGGAAACCAGTATTGATGTTGTAAGTAGAGCTGCTGAAAGTCGTTCTCTCATCGGGCTAAAAAGCCTCACTGCTGGTAATGAGCATGTTTAGTAGTACTTGAAAAGATTACAGTGAATTAAGAATGAATAAAAGTCAAAAGACCGGGTTTCAGAGTAAATATAATTCTTTTATTTTGTTTTGCAGACCGTGGATAAATTTATGGCTTTAAAACATGATCACAGCTGTAGTATTATAATTGTTTTACATTACATTGTGTTCAAATATTAAGAGAAGTTATAGGTAAATGATATAGTTCTCTTTTAAAAAAATTATACCTAAACAATCAATCAATGACAAAGAATCAAACAGCAAGCAACTCCATAAAACAATTACATTACTTTAGTGGGCCTTTATGACGTCTGACACATTTCTAATCTCACATGCTTTTGTCCCTTCAAAGAGAAATTTTATTTTGCTTTTAATTTGTGTCCCCAGGCTAATCCATTAATTAAATTAATATAATTTAATAAAAATTAAATTTCGAGTCTATCTGCCTTAGCGGGTATGTTTAACCAAAGAAGGAACCTATAAATTTCCAGGTATAGGGGAGCTGAATTCCCAGCATTCATTAGTATTGATCATTCCAGCTGGTGATGCTGGGAGCAGGAACATAGCAACAGAGCGGCATAAGCAGAGTGCAGGCCTCTGTCTTTCAGTGGGCCTTTCCCTACTACTGAGTTTAATTGCTCTCCAACCGTTTTTGAATATCAGAAGAAAACTCTAGCAGCATGGAATACGTTGCTCCCATTGACAATCCAGTGTTGTCTCCCTAGCTTCCGACCCCTGATGCCATCTGACATCCCTACCTAACAAGACAAACCTAACAGATTCTACACATCTCAAGACTGAATATGACAAAATTAAAATAAGGGGGGGGGGGGGAAATGGGCGGAATATAATATGTTCTACAAATGCAATTTAAGACTATCTGTCTGATGTACCATAATGGTCAATGGGGAATGACTTTGGAAGACAGGAGGAAGAGCTGAAATAATCAGTTAAGAGACATCAGAGCCTGCAGAAAGAAAGGGAATGTGACAAATGCCACAGAAGATCCATCCCTTGTTTCTTGGGCAGCAAAGGTGAAGAGGAGAGATGTATTTTCAGGTCTACAAGCTTCTGTTTATGTAACCTTACAATAAAGATAGAGCTAATACTTCTGGGTGTGCTTCTTGACTACCTTGCAGGGTTGACATGCATTGGGGGTAAGAAGCAGGCAAAGATGTATCCAGGCATGTATGAAGGCTAGAAGGAGCACAGACAAATGCCCAAGGATGGGAGGCTACAAAGGCCCATTGCAGTAACGATACACAAATGGCAACTGCCCCTCCCAGTAAGAAAAGATCTATTTTCCACTGTTGGGATATACAATTTGAATGTCAGGATTGCTTTATGTAGCTTGCAGCTTATTCTTCGTTTCTTGCTCTATTACAACTTTTCAGATATTTGTAATAAAACCAGCTTATCAAAGAACTGTGCCCTTGAATCTCTGCCTGCTTGCTTTTTAGTTCAAATTAGTCCTTTAGGTAGCAAGACAGCTCTTTCAATTCCATCATATTTGAAGTAAACATTTGTGAATACAATAGAGGTAAGGTTGGGATTATCGCCATGGTAGCAGTGCAAGAAATGACGAAAAACATCTTGCTTTAAAAAAGTGAATGGTCACTTATAGTTTAATAAAACGATACATAATGGATCCACTCTTTTTCCTTTCCCCTCCCCATTCCCCACAAATTCTTCACAAATTCAGGAGCACTTTGGATTGTGCGTTTGTTTTATCTTTTAGATGAATGAGTTTTTCCCATCAACCTGTCATTACACAAATCGGAGTTTAATGAATCGGATCAGAAAAAATTAATAGGGTCACCAAGATGGCTAATGTAGCTTAATGGGGATCAGGACTGGTTGTCAAGCAGATCTCTTCCCAGATTCTCTTTTTGGGGAAGTCACATAATAACTGTCCAGAAAGGCTTGGAGAAGATGACTCATCCTTCTTTTAGATACATACTCGACTTCCATAAAAAGGGAAGGCATGCCAAGTATCTAAGAGAAAAATGGAGAGGGGGCAGTTTCTCAGAGGAATTGGAAAAACAAAATGGAGGATTATCTCTCAGCTTCAAGAGAAAGGTCAATATCAGAAAGCTGAATTATGGGCATGACACCTCTGCAGGAGCCACTGCCCCACCTTGCCTCTATTTCCCCCTTAATGTGAAGTAGATTTACCAGCAACAAATAGACCAAAGAAGAACCGTGTTTCTAGCAAGAGCTCCTGCTGTGTGCCATTCTAACGTTGTAGGGAGTTGTGGTGCTTTTATACAAGAAACATGGTGGGAGATTTTAAAAGTAGTTGGTGATAGCACAACTTTGTTAATCAACTAGGCTCACTTTTTTGTTTCTGTTAAAAAAAATAGGTGCAAGGATTTTAAAATATTTAGTTTCACTTATATTCAACAAGGGAATATACTCAGACATTAAATGCACTGTGATATTAAAACTCTTGTAATCTACAACTCCAAAAGTATCTTCCACACTCTTCAGGTTAGCGTGACATTTAATGACATTTTACAATTATCTTCAATACCATCCACTTTGAAGCTCTTCAAAGGCTGTAAATTGCAGTATAAGTTGTTATTTTTAAAAAAAAAAATATATACCCAAAAACAAATTAGTGTTGGCTAGGAGAGCCTGAATCACCCAAACTCTAAGACAATAAACCTTCTTTCCATGCATTTCCCTCTGAAAATGAAAGCTAATCTCTTCATTAAGAAGCTCCATACAAGCATGAAATCCCCCTTTGGACTGGTAGCAACCATGAGTCTGTGACAGACGTTCGGGACAGCAGTCTCATCTGCTGGCAAGATACTCTGATGAAACCAGCTCCCCTACCTGCACCATAGAAACCATCCACCCACCCACCTCACATTCTCTAGGGTATCTGTTCCGTGAGAGGAAGTGTTCTCCTTAGTCTCTCACCCATCCTTTAGGAAAGCAGGCTGCTTAACAGAGCGCCTTGGCAATGACAACCTGATTTTCTCTGGGCCTGGAAGGGCAAAAACTCTTTGTTTACCCTGTGCCATGTGACCTGTTCTAAGACAAGTGCCTTGCCACAAGCAATGCCCTTGATGCCACTGGGGCAAATGAACATGTTAAATCTAAGTGCCTTCAGCAATTTTAACTGAAACTATGAAGATCTGTAAGTAAGAGCTATGATTAATTATAGCTCCTGGATAAGCATATGCTTAAAGGCAAATGGAGGTGAAATGGTAAGATGATGAACACAGTATTATTTTGATGGTAAAAGCCAGACAATGATCTGTCATATCATATCTAACCTGTGGTATAACTCTTCACCTGACTGGCCTATAAAAACATCTAATATAGGTTTGAGCTTTGCCTGGCAACAGGTTTCAGATTGCCTGGTTCTTGTATATATGAATTACAGCTTCTCTTTCTGCAATTTCCCTTACAGAACAAAATGCTGTGAATGCAATGAAGGGATCGAATTGAACATAGTAGATGCACTTGGTCTTGGCAGACTGAAGTCTGCAAGCTAAAATCTACATTATCCTGTTAGTCTTATTAAAGCAAATGGGAACAAAGAGAGAAGTTTTCTGTTAGCTCAAATTAAAAAAGATCTTGGTAAACTGTCTTTCATCTCAAGGATCTAATGCAGACAAGTTGGGTGTGAATTACACCATGTCTTCATTATTGAGAAAAGCCTATACCATTTTCTTTTTCTTCTTTATTCAACAAAATGCTAGGAGTTTTAGCATAAATCCAGTTCACGTATGGGGTGGATTCATTTTCCATATTCTCAGAATTATTTTCAAGCTCACCCACAACCTTTACTGCTGTCAATCTCAAAATAAGAAGAACCCCACACGAGACAAATTTTCAGTTGGCCAAGCAATGCCTTTCCCATCCACCAATTATTTTATTTGGTGCTTTTTCTGTTTTCATTTTGTGAGTGGTGTGCAAAATTATTATGTGCATCACAAAGGCTTTGGGTTTTCTCAGGTAATGATCAGACAGTCCGCACATAAAATGCCTCTAGGGAATCTTTCCCCTTCATTTTTGCCTTGGGTGCAGGCTTCTTAGTTTTATTTTCGATCTAGTTATGAAGCATTCAGGTTAGGCAATTAAACAAGATTTCTTCTCCCTTAGTTTCTTCAGTCTTAAAGGAATAGGAATGTAGCAATGATTTATACCTACTTGCACCATAATTTCTAAGTTCACTTGTCTACTTGACCTGTACTTTGCTTAAGCTTGTAAGTATTTGTGTATATAGCTCTGTCTTTCCCCTGCCCCCATTTAGGCAAGGGTCTTAATTATGCTTGGCTGCCAATTTTTCAGACTGGCACAACACTACTTCTGAAAAATTGCTCTCCAGAGCACAATCCTCTGTAATGGGTCCCACAATGCCCTGATTCCTCCATTTTTCATGGTCTTTAGGGCAGTTGTAAACGCTTCAGCAGTCTTCCCAGCCCACTATGGAATCAGATACACCATGGAAACAGTGGATCTTCAGCAGCAGGAAAGCTGCCAAGTTCAACATGGTTCATCATCCATCCCCTTTTTCTCCCACCAATGAGTTTAGCTCATATTAATTAATATCCAATCTCCCACCTGTAAGAATTGTTGTATGAAACTGTAAAAATTCTTAGCTCTTTCTCAACTAACATCAGGATATCACAATAGTATGCATGTCTGGGTGATAGCTGCTATTTTCCATCATAATGTCACTGAAGCTTCTTCCCTTCACATTCTTAACTTTTTGAGCCATGACCTGCTGAATCAATAATTAATGACTTTTTGTAACCCTCTTCCAGATAAATATAACTGTCACACCACTGACAGGGAGCCTAATGTCAGACTGGACTCCCGTTCTGCCTGGACAAGCCAGGTTTCAGTCCATTTTTGAGTGAATAAGCATGTTCACTGAACAAACTGTCAGCAGGTCTCAGGTATTTCATATTAATACTGGCATGCTATTCTGCCTCTAGATAATGATCAGCGATGTCACCTCCACCATATTATGATAATAATCAGTCTCCTTAAAGCACTGGATACATCTGATTATGTAAAACAGTGTTTAAGGGTTCCAAAATCAGGACACACTTTCCATTGAATCATGGTAGAGTTTATCTCATTTATCCCTGAGGCATATTCTAGCTGGATGTTTCCTTGTCTCTAATTACATCGTTCAATACAGAATTGAACAACAGAATTGTTGTGGTATCTACAACAAATTGCACCTCCAAGATGCTTTTGGCACCAAAGCATTAATAATTTTACACACTGGAGCAGCACAACATCAGATTTGGGGCTAGGGAGGACTTCCAACAAACTTAGTGAACCGGGACAAACTACGATCAACTATGCGAGGAGGAGAACACTGGAACTGTCAGGACATTACGGTGACATAATAAGCTGCAAGTAGGACAAGTCTTCAAAATATAGGATAGCTCAGTATGAATCAATTTAGAAAACTAGATGTCCAAACCAAGGAAGCTTTTGGTGGGCATCAAAGAGTGGGAGAACAGCATCCTAACTGAAAAGAAACCCCCCTGAGAATGGTCAAGCTGAGAAAGTCTAGCATATGGAGGATGTGTTTCAAAAAGATCGGCAGCCAGACAGCATTAGCTTCCTATCACAAGGCATTATCCTGTAACATAAGAACTAGGAGAGGCGCAACTCTCAGGCTGTAGTGAGGTGCAGAGATGGCCTTCAAGAAGCTGTTAGAGAAACGTTACCTTAGCTCTGAAAGAGCAGAGGGAGAGATGAAGAAATTCACGTGTGCCTCACCTTGATTCACATTATAAATGGAGGAGAAAGAATTTCTACTGATCTTTCAAAATGCTGTTATTATACCAGGCAGCAATTAATTACAGTTAGAGTAGTCCCTGTGGAGTCTGGCTCACCTCAAAGGACTGACAGTAATGTAGTCTTTGCATCGGGAGCTAGAGCTACTTCTCCCATGAAGAGGTCCAGGAAGACCCTCCTTGAAGAGGGGAAAAGTAAGACTCGGCAAGACAGCCTCAATCCTGCTGTTATCATCTTGTAGAGAACTCTGTTTAGGATACTATAGGGCTGTGTCAAAGACAAAGGCTATTGAAGAAAAGTCCCAGTGTCTAAATCAGCCACTTAGCACCAGTAGTTCAGCAAAAGCCACCCACATAGAGGCAACCCAGGAATAAGTCAATTGCAAACTGATTCATCTTTGCTTGTGATCTCCCTCGCAAAGTGTTGCAACTGCTTTACTTGGTTTAAAACAGTAGAGAAATGCTAATGAGAAGTTACAGAGAACAGAGTGAAGTCATGTGTTGGTGTGACACAAACATTTCCATCAATGGAAAATCAGTGTGCCCTTAGTTCTGTAAAGCTCCAGGATTTATGTTGGGAAAATGGGGTTATTTAAAAAAACAAACAAACAGTGGAGCCAGAAATGGCAAAGAGGGATGAAGTTATAGGATTATGTAAGCATCAAAAGTAAGAGTTTGCCATGACGCATGTAGATACCTCTTGGTCAAACTGATCCTCACATTTATCTCTTATATTTATATTACATTGCAATTTTGCAGAACTCTGGTAGATTAACTGAAACATAACCACTATTAAAAGGTCAGGATTACATTAAAAACATTAAAATCTATAACATAAACACAAATTCTGGTGTTAGATTCTAAATGACCCCTGAAGCTCTGTTTTCAACTGCTTCTGTATAGTGGTTAAAATACATGCTAATCTAATTTCCATTGAGAGGCCATTCAGAGGTTCCAAGCCATAAAGGGCTTTACAGGTTAAAACCAGCACCTAGAAACCTAGGGGAAGCCAGTGCATAGACCTCAACCCAGGTGCATCATATTACCATGGTTGACTGGCAGATAGAACCGGGGTCAATGCATTTTTGAAGCTTCCAAATAGACTTGAAAGGCAGTTTTGTGTAGAGTTTGTCACACTGGTCTAACCAAGTGATGACAAGGACACTTTAGCAAAGTCCTCTCACCGGGGAATGCTGTAGCTGGCATGTGCCCCCCCCCCTCCCAAAGGAGGACTCCAAGTCAGAGATCTGCTCCTTCAGGGACGGTGCTTCTCCATCCTACATTCTATATCACTCAAGCCACCAGAGAACTCTAATGGACAAGCTCTTTCATTGTTCTGTTGATTGTGATATGGATTCTTTGTAAGGATTGCCATTGTTTTATGCATGGTAGACTTTTGGAACATAAAGACAAGGAGTTGATTGACTTCCTCCCAAGCAGGAAAAGTAATGTACAATATAAGACTTCAGTTCCCAAAATCCCAGCTAGTATCACCTAGCTAAAGGTCAATACTTTCAGAAGGCCAGTATGGAGGAAGACTGCGATAGGCTCCAGAAGTACCAATGCTAGAAGAGAAATAACAAGAGATTCTACTGATTCTGATGCAGAGGTACAGTTAATCCTTGATTTATGACAGTTTGTTTAATAATAGTTCAAAGTTACAATGGCCATGGAAAAAGTAACTTAAGACCTACACTCATACTTACTTATTTACTTATTTACTTACTTATTTATTTATTTATTTAATATTGCCGCCTATTCGCCCATGGCAACTCAAGGCGGCTTACAGAATATAAAACCATAAAATAATAAAAACTAACAAAAATAATCAAATAAATTAATAAAGTATAACAAAATCACCCCCCAAATCCCACCCCCACCCTGACGACAGCAGATCCTACAAGCCATTTAATGGGCTCCATCCCTCTCTGGGTTCCCCAGGCCCACTGGCAGAACCAAGTCTTCAGGAGTATTAGAGTGGGGGCCATTCTAATCTCTGGGGGAGTGATGTTTCAGAGAGAGGGAGCCACCACAGAGAAGGCCCTTCTACTGGGTCCCACCAGGTGTATCTCCCTCTGGGACGGGACCCGCAACATTCCCTGCCTCCCCGCTCTGATGGGTCAGGTAGATGTGACTGGCAAGAGACGGTCCCTCAGATAACCATCACATCTTCCCCGTGGTCAAATGATCACAATTTGGGTGCTTGGCAACTGGCTCATGTATATGACCAGGTGCAGTGTCCTGCAGCCATATGACTATGATTTGCAAACTTTTTTCTGGCCCATTGGAAAAGCTAGATTCGCTTAACAACTGTGTGATTCTACTGTAAAAATTGTCATAAAATTGGGTCTGCTTTGACTTATGACTGCAATGACTTCTGAAAGAAATTCTGGTCCCAATTGTGGTCTTAGGTTGAAAACTACCCGAATTTGGTTTCAGCTGCCAGGATCATATGCAAGTGCTGGAAAGCCTTGGTGCAATCCCCGGATTCCTTCAAGAGACATTAGCAAATTGTAATTTTTAACTGCAAGTTAAAAGTAAAAGGGTGAAATTATTAAATGCATTAAATGTAAGTGAAATCAAATTCGGCTTTTTTAATAGCCCACCAACTGGTTTTTGGAGCATAGCCCAGCACTCCAGTCAAAAGGAGTTCTTGGCTTAGAAACTGCATAGCCTATTGTAGAGACTAAGTATAAAGAAACAACATGAACAAAGGGCAAAAATAAAGAAGCATAGAAATTAAGCAAGCAGCATTCATTTTGTTACATAAAAGAGGAAAAAGGGGAAAAACAATATAAAAGGTTTCAAAAATGTTATTCTGATTACTTTTAGGAAATCCTCACAATTAAAAGATGTATTCAAAATCTGAAAGAATTCCTGTAAAGCATTGGTCCTCAGCTGTGCTTGGAACAGTGACTTGAGGGATGTATCTGGCCTCTAGTCTCTAAATATAGCTCTCCTAATGCATGAAAAATTCATTGTAGAAGGTTAGGTATGAGATATATACATCTTTGTGGATTGGGATTTCCATGATAATGTATATTTTGAGTTATAATTTGACCTGAGGTTTTGCTCAGCCTACTTTTTTGGTGACTTAAACAATCCACTCTTCAACTTCTTCCTGTCCATTCACTTAAGCATGCACAACTGATGGCACTCCATGTCTTCCTCCACATCTTGTCCTGACACTAATTCAGATGTGTCTATCTTAAACTTGCCAAATGAAAATTACACATTCAAATATATTTCATTTTCACATTTGCAAGGCAATTTCCCAATACCATGTCAGTTTTTACACCTTTTCAAAGTCACAGCATACAACCTTGTTCTAAAGTGAACAACGAAATGCTTCCCATCTACTCACGATGTGAGTTCTTCTCACAGGACTAAAGGACTCCATTACATCTTCGTTGAGTAAAAAAAGGAATATTCTGAAAGGCATCAAAGTTCCCCCTACCTCCTCCACCTCCACTTCCACCTCCTCTCCCCCTAAATCAGAGAAATGCAGGTGGGACAAAATGCCAGCTAGTTTCACTACTCCCATGGCTAGCGTTCTTCAGAAGTGGGGTTATAATTTGTACTATTCCCATCTAGTGCAGAAAAGGAGAATTAAAGAAATAATAGCTGCAACCCAACAGCCGGCCACAAGGTTGGCAAATGTTACCCTATTTCAGTATCACTGTAAATAAAAGAAATGCTATCAAATTAGTATGAGTGCATTCCTGTTCTCTTTCAACTTTCATTTTGAGAGACGTACCCACCAAAATCTCAGCCCAGTTTTCATATGCATAGAAAACAAGAAAGAGGGCCTTGATGATTATCTAAGCAAAAGAGGCTAAAAGACGACATTCAGAAATGGCTCAAGCCTCTCCCTGTTTCACTGAATCATACGAAGAATAAGGAAGGAGAACACAATCAGATTTGCAAGATTCTGTTATTAAAGGCAATCTCAATAAAAGTAATTCTGGTCTTCCAAAGGAGTTGATTTCACGGTCTAGTCTACCTAAGTGGGGGCCAATACATATGTTCTGAGTTGACTCTTCATTTGTACCTAATTTCTGTAAGTATAGTTACTTAAAAGAACATAAGCATGCCTATAGATGAAACCAAATTCTTTTCCTTCCCCAGCTTAATGCTCTTTAAATATACTGGACTATGGGTCCAATGCTGGCTAAAGGTAATTAGGACAACTGTGCAACATCTTGAAGGAACAAGACAATTATAAACTTGTACGCTCTGTCCAAAAACATTCTCTGTTATCCACTTTTAAAATCCAAATGAAATAATATTTTTAAAAACTGACCCGCTTTCAGTAATTGTTTAATAAATGTGAGATGATGGGATCTAAATACAGTGGTACTTTGATACTCCTCATTAGTTGGTTCTGGGAAGCATGATGAATACCAAAAACAATGCATACCAAAGAAAATTTTCCCATAAGGAATAATGTAGTGAGTCCCAAGGCAATCGACACTAATAGGTTCTAGCATATGCATGGAGTATCAAACAAAAGATGAGTACAGAGACAAAATTTTCACATCAAGAAGCACGGAGTATCAAATTTAATGTGTTTTAAAGGAGTTGAGTACCAAGGTACCACTTTAAGGAATACAAGGAATTGTTTGTTATCACAAACAAATATAATGATAACATATTTTGCAATTCCTAGATCTAAGACAAGGTTAAAGAAGACATGATGGTACATTACATGGAAAATGCAAAAAAAACCAAACCAAAACTCCAAAGCCCATATATGCCATACATTACCCAACCATGAATATGATGCATGAACTGTCAGGAAGATTTCCTGCATAGGCTTCGTTAAGATAGCCAAGGAGGTTTCTCTCATCTTTTAACTTTGGTTTATTTCAACAGAGATGGTTTAAGGAAGCTCTCCAATGAAATATGCCTCCAGCAGTTCAGAAGACATTAGAAAGTGAGGCTGATTCCGAAGCAAAACCTTGAGGGCAGCAGGTCTTAAAGCTGTCCTTCTGTTCCTACCCCCAGAAGCCTTTTTTTTTTTTAAAGAACAGCTATTACTCTACGCTCAAACCTGACTTTAATTTTGAAGACTGGTTTTTTTAATTAGAAAATGTAATTAAATGGTAGCGGAACCTGGAGAGACAAATTTAAATGAAAAGTAACTCATTAAGCAGGGGATGCCGTGCAGCAAACTGGCAAGAGGACAAAAGTGGCAAGCAGTGCCCTCTGCTGCTCCAAAGCAAAAGTATGAAGATGTTACGAATGGTCACGACAAGAGGATGGGAAAACCGTTTCTGGAAAACCCCCCGAGTAATAATAGGTGAGCAATGCCTGCATGCGGATGGTCAGCTTAGCAACAACACAGAAAAAGTACTACTGTCAAGTGCACATTCTGAGGGTAAACCAGTCTCAACCACAAAGTAGACCGCTTGCAGAATGCTGAGACAAGGAGAGACAGACAGAGAGAGAGAGAGGAGAAAGGAATGCTGGGAAAACGAGCCACGAGAGGTGATAATAGCCAGACCTGTGTAGCCAGCATCTGTCCAGAAAGAGAAGCGCTGCTTAATTCGGAGGACTCAAGAAATACCAGCATCTAAAACCAAGAAAAGTTGTGGTGGACGGCATAATGTTTGCATCTAAACATATTGGTCAGGGGAGTTCATTGTCACCATTTATCTCCTGGCGCATGAAGTATACACAAAGTACCTGAGCCACACTAAGCTGTGTTTGCATGGTTTGCATTTTGCTTTAAGATACCGTATGTACCAACAAGCCAGTTGTAGTTTAGTTAACAAACCTTCAGAAACCTCAGCTTAACGCAGTGTTTGATTTCTCTCACTGTCTCCCACCACCACCCACGCCCCCTCCAGCTTCAATATCACTAGCAAGATGGGCTGGCAAACAGGGCGTAGAGGAAAATAAGGTAGCTCTTCCTACAGACTGTTGCTGCCGTATGTTTAGGCTTTGAGGTAGGCAAGAAGGATGCCTAAACATACGGC
>JANHFL010001747.1:89497-100551 GCA_032468155.1 Oxyrhabdium leporinum | reverse complement strand
AATTAGCTTGGAAAAATTTCTGAACATTCTGAATGAAGATGATCCAGGGGAAATAATTATTCTGCTAGGTGACATGAACAGATTGGAAAGGAATGAGATTACAGAGTACAGAAAAAGTGATTAGGCCATTTTGAGACTCTAGAAGAAGAATAAATGAGAGGGGTGATGTTTTGATATGTATAGAAAAAAATATGTTTTGAATGCATATTTTAAGTTTAGTCTTTTCAAACATACTATAAGGTAAAGGATGAATATGAATTCAAAGCATAAATGTCTGGTTATGATGAAAGATAGGATTAATGAAGAACATGAAGAACACACAGACAATACAAAATTATAAATCTGAGACATCTGACAGTGTACATCTTAGGAAAAATACACATGGGAGAAAAGGAAAGTGGGAGTGTGTGACACAGTATTGTGATGGTTCACTTCCAAGCTACGGGCTATCAGCTGGTGTTAATTTGGAGTGATATATTCCCCTCCCTTGATCCCTATTATGTGGAATTTTCGCAGGGTTTGGTACTCTCCACTCCTACTTGATGTTGAGATCGTTCATCTCATGGGCTGAGGTATCATCAGAATGCTGATGATGTCCAGCCATATATCTCCGTCCCTGGTCAATTAAGTGATGCAACTGATGCCTGGAGGCTGTGGGGGTTGATTTAGTATGCAGCCTTGCAATCTTTCAAGACTCTAGGCTCCTTCTCGAGGAGTAGGTGGCAATCGTGGCAGGTGGGCTTTTGCATAATTTTCTGTTCTGTGCCAGCTGTACCTCTTCCTGGACCATGAGCCTCCATTCCATGTCACTGCTGCTCTGGTCATCTCCAGAATGGATGACTGTAACATGCTCTACATGGACCCTTGAACATTATCTGTAACCTTCAGCTGGAGCAGAATGTGACTGCACTGACAGTTATGTGTGACTTTAGGATGGCAAACATTACACTCTGCCCTGCAAGCTGCATTGGTTGCCAGTTTACTTCCAAGTGCAATTCAAGGCTCTAGTTTTGACCTTTAAAATCCTACATGTTATGGGGCCAGATTATATGAGGGACGAGGTATGCTGCAGTTCCCATTTGCTAAATAGGAGACATGCCTTTTCTGCTGTGGTCCACATCCTCTGGAACTCCATAGGGAGCTTACAAAGTGGTTCTATGGTAGTTCTCTTGCTGTCTTGGGGTTCTTTTTATGTTTTATTTTTGCCCTTATTTATGTTTAATTTTTTTATATTATTATGTGGTTTTAATTGTTAATTTAATTATATGGGTTTAATTGTTATGCTGCTTGTAAGCTGCCCAGACTTCTTTGTTATGAGATGGACTGCTATGTAAATTTGTGAAATAAAACAAATAAAGAAGTGAAAGAGGCTGAAGTAAAGGTAGAATACTGCAGGAAGAAAAAGACTGCTTTTTAAAAACAAACAAACCTACATTTAGAGAGCGCTATGGAAGTGTGTAGAGTTACCCCAACTGGAAGGATAAAAAAGAAGCTTGATGGAAGGATGAAATGAGAGAGACCAAGATAAGGGGGGGCGGGGGGAGCAGACAGTGTTACAGAATGATTGTTACAAAAAGGAGGATAAAATATACTGTATATTGTGAGCAGGAAGCAAAAATAAACTTACAAAGTGTGGAGCTGAAGAGAACAAGAATGACTAAAAGAGGCAGAGTAAATGCAAGGCAATTGTGATAGAAATAGAACTCCTGCAGAGTGTATGGAATTAAAGATTAAAGAGATAAAATGATCTGAGATGAAACCAAAGTGAGGAAAAAAATGGCATTTTAAAGATTTGTATGAGAATGAGAATGATACTTCAAAGAGCAAAAATAAACTGAATGATCTGTTAAATGTTCGTGTCCAAGAAAGAAAATCAAAAATGCCAAAGGGACATTTTAAAATAGTAGGTGTTGATGGTGTAACTGAGAAATGTTCAAACATGATGTGGATTGCTCATAGAGTGGCTGTAAGATTTGTTCAACGTTTGTGGGTAGACATCCATGGCTCTCAGTCCTTCAAGATAGACCAGAATGGGAAACCAATTTCACATCTTTGACTGGAACTATACTTTATCAATACAGATAGTCCTCGACTTACGACCACAACAGAGCCCAACATTTCTGTTGCTAATCAAAGCAGTTGTTAAGTGCCCCATTTTGTCATAGTTGTTAAGCGAATCACATCATAATTAAGTGAATCTGGCTTCCTCCATTGACTCCTTGTCGGAAGCCAGCTAGGAAGGTTACAATGGGTGATCACATGACCATGGGATAGTTCAACCATCATAAATACATGCCAGCTGCCAAGTGCCTGAATTTGAAAACATGACCATGTGGATGCTACATTAGTAATACATGTGAAAATTGGTCATAAGTCACTCTTTACAGTGCTGTTGTAACTTCGAATGGTCACTGAACGAATGGTTGTAAGTCAAGGACTACCTATAAAGTTTATAGTAACAGCATGTTCATGTACATGCTGTTGAAAAGATTTCTGTATAGTTTCGCCAAGGTAATCTCTCTGGCTTTCTAGACTCCCCAATAACTGGAATACCATTACTGTTCCGATATACACAGAGAAAGATCCACCGGCAAGGATTCTTCCCCTCCAATGTGTATCTAATCGCCTTTTGAAAACATTTAGGAAACCATCAGATCTTGCAACACCAACTTCTATGACCTTATTAACTGTAACATGACATTCCGTCAAGCACAAGCGATCAGGACCATAATGTTAAATTGCAGTTCGGAAGTGTTATTGTGCAAGCCTATATACAAGAATCTAATCAACTAATGTTCAGCACTAAACTGGCCCTAAATTAAGAGTCAATGGATTTCCGGGGCTGGATTTGGATCACTTGTGGCAATATAACGATTCTAAGCTGATGACACATTTAAATCCATCCCCCAGCTCTATCTGCTCTTCTCCTACATGTTCTCTTTTGTCCCTCCTGAACCTCATTTTGCCAATTCCACCCACTCCCCATCTTCAGCATTATGGGTCAGCAACAGATTTTCTTCATGATCTAACACAAAATACAATGAAAAACAAATAGACCTGTCTCATATTTTCACCTTTTTTTCTCCTAAAATCAAGCCCTCAAAGCCTTATTTTTTTTCTTTGTAGTAGAAGGGCTACAGATCCTTTGTCCACTGAGACTGCAGTTCTTTTTCACTTGCTTCATAATATGTCTTGCTAAATGCAACAGGATCCAATATACGTCTCCAAAGATTATTTTCTATATATGTTAGTCTGCTATATCATCTAGTGCACAAATGACAACACAAAGGACGACTTAATTTTCTCTACCTTAAGCTTGATCTAGACTTTTGTATCACTGCACACCAGGGGACATATGTGTCTGTCACCCGTAACCATCTGGCACCTATGCTTCCCTATCAACCCCTTTACAGTATAGGTATGCATTGGTGCCTACCCACAATTGCAGACAAATCTAAATCAAGCTTTACAGTTCCGAGTAGTTGATGCTCAAAAAAGAAAATAACTCCCTCAACAGATGGTACAGGCCAATGACACTCTGTACTGTTGAGAACCAATGGGGGGGAAAGTCGCATGGGGTAAATGCAGCTAATGGCAGCTGGCCATCCTTCCTATAGCAAAAGATGATAATGACTGCAAGAATGATGAAAAAATAATTAAGAAAATTCTCAAATGACACATGAACAAAGTAAGTCGGTGACCTAAATAGCTTTTCAGGAACTTGAAAGAATAAGAACGGAAACTTAAATTTGATCTTATGGTGTAAGTTATTCTCAAATGAGCAGATGGTATAGCAGAAACCAAGTATCAGCATTTATGTTACCATCATGCAGCACGGAATTTCATTCCAATTAATGAATGTAAAATTAGACACAAAGAAACTATGAAAGTCTATTTGTTAAGAGTTACCAAAAAAAGATTTCTTTCAGGATTGAGAAATTGCAAAATTTAACAAAACTCAAGCTGTGCAACAGAGGTATACCACTATCAGGCGTGGTCTTCCTGTTTAAGAGATTAAATCTCTGCTACACATGAAGGCATGGGAAATTGTTAGCTTGATTCAAAGTTTTAGTACAATGATCTTTCCAAATAATTTGTACCCTGACAATTAATCCTCTTGGCTCAAAATAAGACCCTTTCTCTGTTAATATTGTTATTTTGTGGTCTTCATTAAGAAGCTGGTATACTGATTCTTTTCTTTTCCTTTAATTTTGAGTAAATAAATTCCTTAACTGCTCCTACTCTCCTTCGCCAAAGTCAGCTTATTCTAAGTTGCAGTTTTCGTAACAGTCCCAAGCTAGCTACGTGCACCTTTCTATGGTGATCTATAGATGGAAGAATTGATTATGTGTCATCAAATTGGTTTTAGTTCCTAGTGAGCACATGGACAGATAGTAATAGCACTTAGGCTTAGCAATAGCATTTAGACTTCCTGTATATACTGCTCCATAGTGCTTTACAGTCCCCTCTAAGCAGTTTACAGAGTCAATATATTGCCCGCAACAATCTGGGACCCCATTTTGCGAACTTAGGAAGAAGGCTGAGTCAACCTTGAGCCCCATCAGGATTGAACTCCAGGCTATGGCTAGAGTTTGCCTGCAATACTGCATTCTAACCACTGAGCCAACAGGGCTCCATAAGGATGTACACTGTAGACCGTGAACAGAAAGCCCTGTTCTTTACTTCTTCTTCAACCGTCTCTCCAGGACGATCTAGACCGCAACGGTCCCCCTCCGAGCTGGGCCCGGTATTCTCCATCGGAGCCCCAACGGAGAACCCGTCTCGCTGCGATCCAAGCCCCGCCCATGTTGAGCCACCAGAATTGCCATTTCAGAACTGCCATTTCAGTAAATGTAATTTTTTTTACAAAACCAAAGTGACCAACTAATTTGGAGTCATGACAAGCTTGCATAATTCTCAGCCTTTCCCTAGTTGGGACATTCAGCTTATTTCCCACCCAAGCTAACCCCTCTTTTATTATGCAAGTATGCTTCTTGGCACTAAACCACTCATCTGTTTCTAAGGCTTTTTTGAAATCTGCGTTGGTGGCATTGTCTAAGGTGGAGGGGTCATTCTTCAGCTGAAAGCATGTGACAACCTGAGCTGCTAATTGTGAGGTTGGGATCATGGGCTTAATTACTTCCGCCTTGACACTGTTGTATTGCGGTAGTCTGGACAAGGCATCTGCCAAAAAGTTTTTCCCTCCCAGTAAATACTTCAAAGTAAAATTAAAGTGTTGGAAGCATTGTGCCCACTGGACTTGTTTTGGAGACATTTTCTGTGGGGTTTTGAGTGCTTCCAAGTTCTTGTGGTCGGTCCATACTTGGAAAGATATTTTACTTCCTTCCAAGAAATGTCTCCAAGTTAGGAATGCCCACCTAACTGCAAAAGCCTCCTTTTCCCTTATTGCCCATCTCTATTCAGTTTCAGTTAACTTCCTAGAGGTATATGCACATGGTTGTAATTTGCCTTTTTCATTCTCTTGGAGTAAAACCACACCAACTGCCACATCACGGACATCAGCCTGGGTTACAAATGGTTTCTCTGGGTCTGGGTGTTTTAATACAGGTTCAGCCGAAAAGAGTTTTTTCAGTTTTTCAAATGCTATCTGGCAGTTCAAAGTCAATTCAGTGGTTGGCTAGTTTTTTATTTATCTATCCCCTTGACAGATCTGTAATCGGCAACGCTATTTGGGCAAAAGAGGAGATAAACTGCCTATAAAGGTTAGCGAACCCCAGGAAGTTCTGCAATTGTTTGCGAGTACGGGGGGGCTTTCTCACTCGAGGACTGCTCTGACTTTTGTGGGGTACTTTTCCACCCCCTGGTGAGACATTCTGTATCCTAGGTAATCTATCTTATCTTGGTGAAAAATCACATTTGGAGTTTGGCAAACAACTTAGCTGCCTTAATTTCTTCAAAACCTCCCGTACCAATTTAACATGTTGAGTCTTAGTTTCAGTATAAATCAATATATCATCAAGATAAACCAAAGCTCCCTTATACAAGTGCTCATGCAGCACCTCATTAGTTAGCTTCATGAAAACAGCAGGAGCCCCTTGGAGTACGAATGGCAAAACCTTGAACTGAAAACATCCTAACGGACAATTAAACGCTGTTTTCCATTCGTCCCCCTCTCGGATCCTGATCCGGTAATAAGCCTCCTGCAAGTCTAGTTTAGAAAAAATTCTCCCCTTCACCAGATGAGCCAGCATGTCCTTCATTAAGGGCAGGGGATAAAGATTTTCCTTGCAAATAGCATTTAAATTCCTATAATCCACACAAACATAATGAGCCATCCTTCTTCTCCCGGAACAAGATGGAGGCGGCCACTTTGGGTCTCGCCGGTTCGATGAACCCACGCTCGAGGTTTTTGTCTACGAATTGCTGCAATTCATCCAGTTCCTGGAGAGTCATAGAGTAAAGTTTTGGCTTAGGTAGTTTGGTCCTGGTAAAATCTCGATGGCACAATCCGTAGACCTGGGGGAGGGGGAGTTCATCTGAGGCCACTTCATTGAAAACATCCATCAAATCCTAGTATTCCTTGGGACACCCAATAGGGGTGCATTCGCCACAGCTACCTCCTCACTCTGTGGTATTTCAGTCTGGTGAGGTTCCTCATTCCAAATTAATTCATCATTAGGGAATTGGAAGGTCCCCTCTGCCCAGTCCACCTTGGGTTCCACTTCTTTAACCAGGTTAGCCCCAGAACTAGGGCCCAGTCCATCCCTGGTATCACAATGAAAGCAAAGGTTTCGGAGTGATCTACCATCATTAGTTCGAGTGGTTCAGTGGCAAATGTGGCTGGGGCACCCCCTGCAATGGACTTATCAAGTTGGCAGAACGAGACTAGGGTTTTTAGTTGAATGCTCAGTTTCCCGACCAGAGTCAGGCTTATTAGGTTTTTCGTGCACCCCGAATCTAGCAATGCCTTAAGTCTCACTTTTCTCCCTATTACTGGAATTAACTGTTCTATAGGGGTTCAACAACCCTACTCACCAAAGGGTTTTCATAGTTGCTCTCCAACTGAGTGGGTTCCTCCACCGGAGGGTTGGGGTTCCTCACACCTTAATTGATTCCGGCGGGAACTCAATGACCGCATGGGTCTTCAGGGCAATATCTTTAGAATGCGGTGGTGGCTTTGAGGGTTTCCCTCTGACCTGCTTCTCTCCCTTTCGGGTGGACATTCTCACACGGCACTTGTTTGCACAGTGACCTTCCTTCCTGCAATGGAAACAGGTGGCTGAGTGCGGCGGGGCAGAGTGAGGTTTGGTTTCCTCCCTTCTCCCTTCCAGTGGGGATCTCTTCCAGGAACGGTTTGAGTGGTACTGATTTCAAGCTTGGTCAATTTCAGCTTCCTCAGCCAAGACACACCAGCTGTGATGGCAGACTGGGGCTCCACAGGCAACGCAGGCGTTGTACAGGTTATCGTTTAAGCCATCTTTGAACCAACTCACAAGTATTTCCTCTGGCCAATCTATGTGGCAAGTCAGAGCATGAAACTCTTCGATGTACTCGGTGACTGGACAGCGCTCCTGTCTGATGTGCCTTATGCAGTCTCTAGTCTTGTGGTTGGCTGGGGGCCCTCAAATCTCCATCTCAGGGCTGTCATGAAGCTGTTGAAGTTGCGGAGCTCCGGTGCATCTGCATTATGAAGGCTCACCATCCAACATGCAGCTGATCCTTGTAGAGCCAGGGTGATAACCCTGACTTTGGTGCCTTCTGTAGGGAGATCCCTCCCATACTCCTGCATGTAGGTCAGTACGTATGCGAGGAAAAATCCCAGTCGCTGGAAATTCCCATTGAATTTGATGCCAATGGGGGGGGGGCATTCTAAGAGTGGAAGACTCCTCTCATCAAGTTGCAGACCTTGCTTTGCATTGAGATGTCTCCTGGGAGGATCTTCCATGGTGGAAATAGGTTCATCAGTAGCCCCTGTGATTTCAGTAGATGCCCCTGGGGTTGGGGATCCCTTTCATTCATCGGTAGTCTCCTTTTGTACTCCTAATTGGCCTGCAGCGCAAGCCTGGGTGTCCTGGATCTGCATGCCATGGATGGTCTCCCTCATGAGGTTCATGGCTTCCCTCAGGAATTGGTTGGGCCGGTCTGAGGCTCCTTCCAGTTCATCATAGTAAAGGTCTCCCATCTCCTTCCAACCAGGTCACTGGCTCCCATGGAAGAGGGTGACATGTTTGGTTCTGCCACCCCAATTTTCCATTTCCCAACATCGATGGACCACCTCGGCTTGGCAGCGGTGCTTGAGGCAATGTTCTCCTAGACCCAGGCATTGAGGGCCTCAATTGAGATTTTGGAGGGTGGGGTTCTTACCCACTCTTTGGCCTCTTTGTGGTCACTGCCCTGGGCAGACATGGTGTGCACAGTCCCCACGGCAGGGCTGTTACCTCTTTGGGTTGACCAGTTTGCAGTTCTTGCCTAATGTAAGGTCTTGCCTCTCCAATCTTCCCAAGAAAGCAGGTCTCTTGAAACTGCAGTTGTTCCAAAAGGAGCTTTTATTGAAAGGTTTGAGATAACAAGAGATCTAGGCAAGAACTGAAGCTTCTCACTTAAAACCAGCTATTTAAAGCAGTGTTAACCAAACCCCTCCCACACTACATATTGCAGGGAAACAGAAGCTTCATAGAGAGATTAAAACAGTAATGCAAGAAACAGAAACAGAAACTTTATATACAGATCACTTCATTCCTCCCCCCTTCCTCCCACCAAAATGCCAGCGTCCCTGTAGAAATATCTGGACCTGACAGAACCAATTTCTACAGTATGTAGCCACCATTGTTGAAGAAAAAAAGAACTTATTTGAAGACCCAAAGTTAATTGAAAGGGAACCAGGGGAACCATGGAATGAAATAAAAAAGTTCTTATGGATGAACGGAAGTAAAGATTACTGAAGACCAAAAAATGGAATAAGGTTGAATGACAAAACAGGACAGTGGAGAGGAGGGGAGATGAAAAAGACAAAGGAATTTTAAAAATTTTTGGAGAACTGTTAGAAACAAGAAGTGGTATTAAAAAAGAACATCAGTAAAGCTATCAAATAAGGAAACAGGTATGAAAAAACAAGGATAATCTGCTAAAACATTTCTGAATTCAGAAAGAGGTTCGAGTTTTGAACTGATAAGTTAAAAAGGTCAGATTCTGATTCAGATGGCAGGAATATACTGAAATTTTATACAACAGAATACAAATAATGGACATCCAAGATACCTTAAACAAGGAATCACCAATAATGTCCCATCAATGTTTCTTGTTCTTTAAAAATGTGTGATTGGTATAAAGGGATCTGAGACTTGATTTATCAAAAAATATATATTTAGAATGTACTGGATTTTCTTTGCTGGAGGTATAAATTTGAAGATTTATTGATTCCTATGATATGATCTGGTGAATGTTTGATACTTTTTAAAACAACATTTAATATACATAAGTAAATTTATGGGAAAAATCTTAAAACGTTAAATGATAATATGAAGTCGAATTATATATCAAAGCTTTGGCATCTAAGTGCTTATCAGAAAGCACTTAGATGCTTAGATGCCATATATCACCGCTCATATATGGGGGATGGCTAAAAAATTATACTGAGAAATTGAAAAACAATATTATGCAAGATATTAAGGAATAGCTTTTGGAAATGTAAAACTTATCTAGCATAGAAAAAGCAATATTCTCCACAAATCAAAGAATGAAGCAATATGTACTACTTTGGCAGAAATTTTCTGATATTTTACAACATCTTATGTTCAATTATAACATTATCTGATATTTGTTAGTAAACCAGCCACTATTGATGTCTAATATATAAAGTGGTTTTTTATTTATTTTGGTTTGTTGATGCATGCTGGACAATGAATAAAGTTGAAAAACACCAAAAATAAGTTATTCACTGATTGTAGGAAGGAATTAGATTGTACTAACCATGTTAATCACATGGAATAACCTTAGGAAAATAGAAATCCCAAAACATATACTCATGCAAACTATATGCAGAACAGTAAGACATAGTTCCAACAAAATATGGCAAAAGAGCTGATTCCAACTCAGCAAAGCAGTGAGACATAGGTATTTGTTATTGTTTTATTATTCATTAAATCCATATGCTGAATTAAGAGAGGCTGAATATATTTTTAAAATTAAAGGAAGAAATATCAATACTGTGTACTAAACTGATGACATTATTTTGATAGCTGAAAATGCTCTCCAAGCTGCAATAATGAAACTGAGAAGCACAGTAGGAAAAATATACCGTATTTTTCGGAGTATATGATGCTCCCAAGTATAAGACGCATTTTAGTTTTTGGGGAGGAAAACAAGAAAAAAAAATTCTGCTTCTGCCTACCAGTATCCATCGGTATTCATCTGGCTAGCATCCTTGCAGCAAATAGCAAACAGCCTGGTCAGCTTCAGCATGCTATTGCAGCCTGATTCAGCATGAGCAGCTGATTGGTGGGTGGATTGGCCTCCTGCAATACCCCCAATCAGCTGTTCCAGTCTGCAGGGATTGCCACAGACAATCGCTGCCTTCGTGTCTCTTGTTTTTGGCTTGTGCTGCATGTTCTCAGCCTCCAAACGCTCTGTTTCAGCTCCTTTCAAGGCTGCGGGGATCACCACAGCACGTCGCAGCCGATCGCTGCCTCCATGCATCACGTTTTCGGCCTCTGCGCATTGCGTTTTCAGCCTCCGCATGCCCTTTTTGGCCTCTGCGCATCGCATTTTTGGGTGGTTTCAGGCAGCAGGGATTGGTGGTGATCCCCGCCGCCTGGAACCGTCTGAAAATGTGACACGCGGAGGCCAAAAACAGAGCGTGTAGAGGCCAAAAATGCGGAGGCCAAAAATGTGATGCGCAGAGGCAGCAATCAGCAGTGATGTGCTGTGGTGATCCCCGCAGCCTTAAAGGGGGCTGAAAAGGGGCATTTGGAGTCTGAGAACGCGCGGCACAGAGACCAAAAACGCGAGACACAGAGGCAAAAAATGTGAGGCACGAAAGTGGAGATGGTCTGTAGCAATCCCTGTAGACCTGGAACAAGTCTAAAAAGTGACCC
>JANHFL010001747.1:67241-89397 GCA_032468155.1 Oxyrhabdium leporinum | reverse complement strand
AGCGCCAGGTTGGAAGCGAAGCAAGCGGCGGTGGCAGACAAGCTCCGGGAACCGGGGACGGGCAGCTAGCTACTAGGCCACGTGGGGATGCAGTGCTGGGTGGGAAGGGACAGGGAGCCAAGCGGCAGCAGCGGCTTACTTACTCAGGCAGGCAGGCAGGCAGATCAGGCAGATCAGGAGCAGTTGGGCCTCAGGCACATCCTTGTGGGAAGGCAGGCAGAGACACTGGGGCAGGATGAGTAGGGGCGGGGTGAGCGGTGAGGGGCAGGGCCAGCCGGAGGTGATATTTGCCGGTTTTCCGAACCAATCAAAATTTTCCCTACCGATTCGCCCAAACTGGTGCGAACCGGCGGGATTTCACTCTGATCCAAATGTAAATCACGTGACCATGGGGAATGCTGCAACGCTCATAAGTGTGAAAAATGGTCACAAGTCATTTTTTCCTGGCCATTGTAACTTCGAATGGTTACTAAATGAAGTGTTGTAAATCAAGGACTACCTGTACCTCCATCCAAAGCCATAGCATTTCTCCTGTTATTTTCCAAAGCTTGTATCCTTAGCAATTCCTCTAGCTCACAGGTGTCAAACTCACCGCATCACGTTGCTGACTCATCGCAATGTTTTTCCCTTCATGGAGCTGGGGTGGGTGTGGCCTGCATGTGATGCATCCGGCCCGTGGGCCACCAGTTTGACACCCCTGCTCTAGCTGAAGCCCGATGCCCAACAAAAACTCTTTAACTTTCTTTAAAGTTCTCTTCCTCTGCTTTACTACAGTAAATTATAGACTTATAGGAAATGGTTAAATTTTTATTTGTTTTAATTGAAATTTTTATTTGTCGCATATTTTTCATCTGTTCCTAGTAATCCTGATTGGTCCTTAATTATTGAATTAAAGAATATTTTTAATTATTAGTTGTGTATAGTTTTTTAAATGATCTTTTAAACTGTATGCCATTTCAGAGTCACATTCTGTGAGATGGACAGCTATATAAAAAATATCATCAATAAATTTTCAATGCAGCAATTAGCAACATACAAGTTCCTTTCCATATGGCTACATGTTTTCCAAATCTGCTTTAGCTGGTCTTTCTAGTTAAAAATCAACCTTTTTTTAAACTGAATGCTGAAACTGTGGATTACAGCATGAGGCCTCTTTTCACACACCAAAAGCTTCTATAGCTTCCCCCTCTTCAGTTATGCTGTTACATTTATCTCAACTCTTAATGTTAGATAACTAGGATCTGACTTAAGAGAACAAGTACTGCAAGAAAGGAATGAAGGGAAAAAATAGACTCCCTTTTTTACAGTCCATTTAAATCCCTTAGTTTCACTTCTGCTTCCTATCAGTTTCCTATTACTGATTCACATTTTCCTTTAGTTCTTTTTTTTTCCAGCCTTCTTTTAGGATGTCCCCCATCTTTGATTATGGTATATCCACAAACTGCCTGAAACTCAAAGGTTTTGCATTAAATATGCTAGCAGCAGGAAAAGGTGAAAAATGATAAGAACGTGGGCACGGCAGGGAAATCCATGCCTCATCTCGTTTGGACAAAAGGACAGGTCTTAGACTGTAAAATCACATCTGATATCTTGTTGATTTTGGTCTTTTCTTGCAGAAGCTGCTGTCTAGCAAATGTCATTTTCTACTCAATCCAGTTCTCTTGCTTTAGTTATTTTGATAAATCTCTCCTTGCCTTCATACACACAGGGATTCCTCTTTTTTCTTTAGCAGTAATTATTTGAATATCCAGCTAGATAGCAGCAGCTAACTGACTGTGGCTGATCTAAAAAGCTAAGTGGAGTTGGCCATGGTTTCCTTGGATGGGTGTCCATTTGTGAAGTCTAAGACCAAGACATTTGTTTAAAACAGAAATCCCAGAAAAATGAAGTAACTTCTGCATCACACCAAGAGAACTGCATGGATATGCTTGTCTAACTCAGCAGGAATTGAGCTTGATTTGAAGTAGATCTTATTTATTTGACTATAAATTAAACTTGGATAGCAAAAAGCCAGAGCTTCTGTAGCACACTAGAAGACTCAAAGCTAATGGCCAGGAACCTATGCAGAGAGTGGTGCCTAAAATTACTAATATGGAAGTAATGCTTATTGTGTTAGGTGATCTCTGATCCTATTCCAAAATTGCATCAGTGTGCAACCTAATAAACTCTGGGGAACTGGCATTAAAATGAGTAAGTTGGAACAAGGAAGCACAAACATATCTATTTGCATCCACAAATAACCAAATTCTATATATATTTCTCTAATTTCTCTATCTTCATGTAACTTTTCAGATTTTCACATAAATATGACCCAGGATCACACTTTAACTTGTTTTTAAGTAAGGCATCACCGTATAATTCAATTGTGTATGATAATATTTAAACGATCAAAATGTAATGTGGGTATAATTATTGGGTTAGAATATATAGAGAACATGTAGTCTTAATTCTCGGCCAGTATTACAAGCGGGGAATAAATGGTTAGAAGTCAAGCGTCATGTAACCCGTAAACTTTTTTTTCCCCAAGTTACCATCCCAACTGGGACATCTCAGTAAGTGATGAAAGAAGAGTTGGCAGAAACTGAAGCTACTCAGTCCTATCCTAAACTATTAACTGGTCTGAAATGAACTGCACAAAAAACAGTCATTATACAGTTGAATAAAAGAACACATAGATGAAATATGGCATAATACCAATATTTGAAAAATGCGGAGTTACCATACCTCAGCACTAAAGAGCCATAAATAAAGATCAAACCATTTGCTTTCTAGTTTTCTTGGGTTTTGTGATTCATCTTGATCACCTGAGGCAGAGGTCTCTCTAAGACAGGGGTGCCAAACTCGTGTCGTCATAGCAGCGTCACGTGATGTATCGGGACTTTTTTCATTTGCTAAACCGGGTGGGGGCTGGGCCAGCACATGATGCATCTGGCCTGCGGGCTGTGAGTTTGACACCCCTGCTCTAAGAGAAGAGAAGAATTGGGAACCGTCTTCATTGTTCCAGATATCTTCTCAAAATGTACACTTCTACACTTGCGAGTTCCATGTACTTAAAGCAATATTAATGAAGTCAGAATAGGTAAGAAGATAATAAATTACATTATCTTACTTATAAAGATCAGGCTGAGGTTGTTCACATTCAATGGTAGCATGTAGTTTATCAATATCTTGTTCATCGTGAAGAGTCTTTGTATCTTGGACTGCATAATATGTCTGGAATAAAAAAAGGAAGTAATAGTGAAATTGGAAACAGGAATTTTGAACATGAAACACAGTTCTTCTCATCTTTTTATCTATGGTCACATGGTCAAACACTACGGCATTGCAAAATTCTGCAATTCTGAACGATTACCAAACAGCTGTCTTTGCAGATATAAATTCTGAGATTTTAAGCAAATCAAACCATTTTACATAGCTCTGTTATGTTAAATTTGTAAGTTATAAGCTGTATCAGAAAGCTCATATTTTCAAAATGGTGCAGAACTAATTCTCTGAACAGATTCAAATTTTGATATGCCATGTGATACCCAAAAGTGGCTAATCTTTTAATTATGAGGAGCACATCTGTCCTGTCAGGCTGGTAATTTCAAGTCCTATAGTGGGCAGGGGGATGATGCAAATCTGAAGCTGATTTTTCAGGAAGCCCATTCTTTGAAGTGTGAACAGGTTTATTGCATAAATCTATACCAGTCTATTTGGAAGAAAGTCTCACAATTAAAAAGGGGATTTATTTAGTGTCATTTACAGGGGATATAAAGGCAAGATAAAAGGCAAGATGATCCTCATACTAGTGCAACTGAAACCCTGCTCCTTTTAAAGTGTGCAATGTTGACACACATATAAAACCAATTGAGTTTCTGCTAGGATATCACATCTACCATCTTGCCTATTATGATCCCTTTCAGAGGTGATGGTTTGTCTTATGACTCATCTACAAAAGTAATATTGTAGCTTTAGGTTACTGAATCCTCCAGAAACATAGATAACTTTTATTCATAAACTGAGGTTCTGTAATACAAAAAAAACATCCAATGCCTCATCTTCAGCTAGAGACTATCATTAAACTTGTTACCTTATGACTTGATTCACCATCCAAACTTGCTGTTGTAACAAAACATGTACCATCTGATCGACTACTTGACAATAATATTAAATCACAGGGGAATGTTTCATCTTCTTTTACCATCACAATGTCTCCAACCTGGGGTGGCGGGGGAGAACAGGGAGAAATTATGGTTAGAATAAGATTAGAGTCGCTTCCCTTAAAAGTGAATACACTGTTAACATGTTAAACCAAAATGTGACTTGACTATTTTTAGGCTTAGTATGATGTCTATCATAACACAGAAACTCAACAAGATTGCTTAATATTACCCATAAATCAAATTATTATAGTTTATTAACATTGTACACTCAACCTACAGGCTTGGTTACAGAATATGATAAGTCATAATGTAGTTTTGTTGTTTGTGTCTTAATGGTGTTTATATCTCATGTTAGTAGCTTAGCATTAGGCCAATCAAAGTAGCTTATTAATAAATAATGGTCAAAACAGATCATGGCCTAGCATGACATTTTAACACAGTCATTAATTGGATTAAACCTAGGGTGCAACATCAAGTAATTTGATTTGGATTTAATCTAATAATTAAATAATATCAATGACTATACCATAATTCTTTCTGTGATTTTATTGGCATACTGAACTTTAGTATAAGTTTGAGATGCACATAAGGATTCAGGATTTATTTGTAAATTTCTGATATAACTCTACAGTACTTTGTTATTTCTGTTTATGCCTATATAAAATCCACAGAGCTGCAGGATTATAACAACAAATGAAGAAAAAACAAATTAGAAATTCACTAAAATACTCCTAATAAATTGAATAACTTGCAAATTCTATTAACTTTATTTTACTTCTGTCCTTTTTCAGGAAATCACTGAATAGAAGTAGCACTTCCTCACAGTCTCCTGTATTGCTCAGCTATAATATTATATATATCAGATGATAAATTGGGGAATTGCAGTTGTAACAAGAAATGAAATATGTGTTGAGATGTTGCAATGCAAATATGACTCCTCACCTACTTGGCTGCTGCATTGTAATACTAGTGGAAAAGGTTTGCGTTGTGACATCTCAATTTCACAATGCAAATTTCATCATTTTAATTGGTGTCAAGATAGCTGGCTGACAAGTGTCCACCTAGGCGACATTCTTGAAATATGCCAAGCTCCCAGGATTTCAGGCTATGTTGACTGTGATTGCTAGAACTTATGATATTTCCTGAAGTATAATGCAACTTAGGAATAAATAGGAACAGAGGATCACTCTTGAACACAAGTGGAGTTTCACGGGGTCATTGAAATTTGTACTTTTAGTTAGACTGTTAGCTCCAACAGAAACAAAGTGTTAATATAAATGAAAGATCAAACTCATTTATCCCCTGCAGGTATATCAAAAGTACAGAAATACGTTTATGCATTTATGTAGCTTTTATGAACAAATTTCATTTTGGGAAATTCTAAGCTTTTAAACAGAAAATTAAAAATATTTAAAAAGCAGCAATGAAACATTCTGTCAAAAAAAAACCCCAAAACACCTGTAGATAATAGCTTTTAGTTTTGTTTTAAACTCAGTTTAAAGTAGAAGAGGAAGAAAAATGTGGAACCATTTCTGTAGAACATACAGTCATTTTTCATGCACCAGTGAAGTAAAACAATATGCAAAACTCTCTCTAGAGGAATGGAAAAGGCACACCAACCAAGCAGAAGTACTTATTGACCTAGAAAGAAACTGCAAACTATAAACAAAGTAATTTATGAAAATAACACTCCAAAATTATACCTCTTTACCATTCACTAAAGCTGCCAGCTTTTTCTTAGGTTCCTCATGAGCCTGCAGAAAAACTGCTCCATTCCTTTAAGAGTTGCATTAACTTTAATTACTAAACTGCTTAAAGGAGTTGTGAGGGTGCAGTGATTAAAATGCAGTATTGCAGGCTAACTACACCCACAGGCAAGAGTTCAATCCTGAACTCAAGGTTGACTCAGGCTTCCATTGGTCCAAGGTTGGTCAAATGAGGAACCAGATTGTTGGGGGCAATATGCTGACATTGTAAACTGCTCAGAGAGTGCTGTAAAGCACAATGGGGCAGTATATAAGTAAGTGCTATTGCTAAAGCAGTGGCAGCCTCCCTGCCCCTCCCACACACAGAAGCCTGGAAAAAAATTAGACTGCTTTAATTAATACAAATATCTTGTGCTTATGATTGTGGGAAACCTGATGCACTTCTTGCAAGTCTTTTCCATATATGCTGTACTCACTTCTCTGGGCGCACAATTAAAACTTCTTAGCTGTTAACAGAATAACATGCCTTGATCTGCTTTAAATACTTTCATATTATAAACTTAGAAAAGACAGTGCCATAATAAATTTGCTAGTTTTAAAGGTATTAAGGCTATATATCAGTGGTCCCTGGACATTGGCTGTCAAGGAAATAAGTGATTCATCAGGCAGGAAGTTGTACTATAATAATAATATGGTAGAGCACCATTCACTTCTTAACAAATCACATACTTACATCCTATAACATTCTCTGATTTTAAAATGATGCTGTTTTTTGCATGATGTAGTTGTAGGTTGTTGCTCTTTACACATTCAGAAAGATTTGTCAGTCTAAAAAGGGAACGGTGGTTTTAATCTGATGTGCTAAAAGTGACTTTCTTATAAGGCAATTAAAAACAAGACACTGTAATGGTCTGCATAAAGGAAATGATCAAGAACAAATATTCTAGCATTAGCTATCGTTAAAGGGTGAAGAACTATTGAATTTAGCGACAATTTCTTCACATTTTGGTACTAAAAAGCAATCTGCCAATGTTACTTTTATTGACTTTTAGATTATTTTTATTTATTTGTGGCTTATTTATTTGTCTATTATACTGGCTTGTTTAGGTTAAGTTGAATGAGGATGTAAGAAGGTGAGGGAATGGCCTTGAGAAACAGAAGAAAGAGACGCTACTAAAACAAAGGTCAGATAAAAGGTGCTCACTCTGGAACAAGAATATAAGGCATGTAAAAATCTTAGGCAAGGCAAGCCTTTTCCTAGTTTACACAAAGATAAGAAGTATTCAGTGTTCTCTTGCTATAGCTTTACAATAAAAGTAGAGACGTGACCAGAGGTGAAGCACATGCTCACCAAACCGGTTGTGAAACTGGGTGCAATCCACCACTGAACGTGACATTAGTTTCCTGCTCTACCTTGAAGGGCTGACAGACTGTGACAGCCACCATGGGAAAATCGTTTTTTTAAATAGCCCTCAACAACAATAAAAGGATCCATATCCCATTGCATAAAGAGTGCTTTCCAGGAAGAAACTAAGTCTTGATAATAATTATCCTATAAATCAAAAGCACAATCCTTGTATGTAAACGTGACTGTAAAAATATGATTTCTGTAATCATAATTGTTACCAAAATCTGGAATGCCCTACCTGATTCAGTTGTCTCAGCTACAAATTTTCAGTTTCAGTCACAAATTGACTTCCGTGGACCTTACTTCATACTTAAGTGGTCGGTAGAGGGGGCTTGCATAAGTGCACTAATGTGCCTATCGTCCCTGTCATTGTATTTTTATTCTTTTATTCTTATTCTGGTTCTTGTTTAACAAATTCCAATGAATAAAATAAATAAAAAGGCCCACACAGGTCTTTTGGTTAAATGTTTCACCAATTGGCAGCTTAAGGGGGAAAACATAACATTAGGCACAACAATATAGAAAAACAAGTAGTCCTTGACTTACGATCACAATTGAGCCCAACATTTCTGTTATTAAGTGAGAAATTTGTTAAGTGAGTTTTGCCCCATTTTACAACCTTTCTTACCATAGTTATTAAGTGAATCACTGCAGTTAATAAGTTAATAACCTGGTTACTAAGTGAATCTGGCTTTCCCTTTGACTTCGCTTGTCAGAAGGTTGCAAAAGGTGATCACATGATCCTGGGACACTACAACTGTCATAAATATGAGTCAGTTACCAAGTATCTGAATTCTGATCACGTGACCATGGAGATGCTACAATGGTTGTAAGTGTGAAAAATGGTCATAAATCACATTTTTCAGTGCCATTGTATCTTTGAACAGTCACTAAATGAACTGTTGTAAGTTGAGGACTATCTGTATAAGTATAATGTGTAGATGAACTAGTGTAGTTTATGATGTAGGAGATGAACTTAAATAGTTGCAATTTAGAATAAGATTACAATATGTCTGAGAGAGACTATATATATTAAATGACAGGATTGAACTAACACCAAAAGATAAATAAAATAAATTTCATACATTTATTATTTAATATAACTATAAAAGAAAAGAGGCGGACAGAAGGGCTTTACCAATAAGTTACAAAACATAATGATTACCTTTATACTAAAACTTTATTTTGTAGTTTAATAATTTTTGCAACTGTGCATTTTTATCAATTCCCAAATGCTTTAGCAATCATAAAAACCAATGTATATATAAGGTCAACCCATCAGAGTCTGCATATTCCATCATTACCTGCCCTTTAACATAGTTTTTACACAGAAATAACACCTCTCATTTCCCCCACGATTCATTGCCATTTGCCTGTTCTTTAATTCTTACTTTCTTGCTGCTACAGCATATAATGTAACTTGAGGTGATACATAAAGATCAGAACTGCCAGCCGGAAGCAAAAGAAATCATGTGAGGTCTAATTGCATTTCTGCAGCAGTGGATAGCTATATCTAGGGGCCAAATATAATTTGCAGCATAATACACAATGAACTGAGGTATTGTATGGTACACAAGTGCTTTGCTACTGGGGTCTCCATACATCTCCTCCAAATATATTGACAACAGAGTCTGTCTCAGAGGGGAACTTACCAAGTATTGCAAGGATGGGAACATTCAATTATAGTTGCACCACACAGAACCAGTTAGAAAACCATGCATGATATATTCAGCCCCATTCCTGGAATGAGTCCATCAGGACTATCTAGTCCTTAAGTTTATCCTTACAATCCAATTGCTACACATTTTACAAAAATGTCAAGTATTGTCTGAAATACTTGAGCCAGAACTGAGTCGAACTAACATCCATATGTTGTTCCTTTAATACACTGTTCTGCAAATTAAAACTATGACATATTGAGCAGCCTGTCATAATACATGGAAATAACTTTTATCACTCTACTGATCTTTGTCTCACTTTCATTCTCGGGACAGCAGTAAAAAGTTGAGGACAGAGAGAGAACAGTTCATATAAATTTATAAGATTGATAAATACTGAAGTAGTACTTTCCCTTTAAAAATCGTAACTGTTGGTAGCTCTAACTTCCCACCTTTAAGAAGAAAGAACAATGTGCTTATTTTCATGGCTGTCTTTTTGGCATTTGTAATGTGGGAACTTAACAGCGATTGAGGAAAGCAGATATCAGGTTATTTAAAAGTGGTTATCAACCATCAAGAAACTGCTTTATGTTTTCTTTAGCTCTTTGCACAAAAAAAAATAAAAAAATATATAAATGACCATTTATTTCATGACTGTTCAAAGTTACAACAGTGCTGAAAAAAGCGACTTACAACCGTTTTGGCACTTACAACCTTCACAGCATCTCCAGGGTTACATAACCATGATTCAGGTGCTCCTGGCATGTACTTACAACAGCTGCAATACCCCGGAATCATGGGAGCATAACTTACAGACTTCCCGGCCAAAGCAAAGTCAATGGGAGAAGTCAGATTTGCTTAATGACGGCACTAATTCACTTAACTGTGGCAAACTCAGGCACGACTCACCTAACGCTGCATCATTTAGCGACAGAAGTTCTAGGTCCAGTTCTGGTTATAACTTGAGGACTACCTGTATCTTGGTTTTGGAATAGTGAGTTTCAACAGAGTGGGATCTACAGAAGTTGCTCAATCTTTTAAAGAGTCTGTGTAGGCCAATAAGTGTAATTAAATGTCGCATTTTCTTCATATAAAAGAACAGAAATCTGAAAAGATTTGAAGGAAAGGTCTATAGCTATAACATTTATATAGCGGTAAACAAAAATGGGCACCAGAAAATGATTTTTCTGTTGGCAGCTTAAGCTTCACTTGCATAAATGCACCATTGTAAAGATTGGATATCAGAACAATGAACCTTTTTCTAAACGTTATCTCTCAGTATAATGTATCTCTGTTCACCAAAAGAAATGCAACACATGCTACCAGCTATAAGCAGCTGGGTTTTCTTTTCAGACAAATTCCAAATTAAACCCAGCAAAGGAAAGCACTGAGCCAAACCTTTATAAGTTCAGCTCATTCAGGACGCGCTGCCTAATCGACCCCTTTCCAGTCCAAAAATGCTGCAAGGAGATATCTTGCACACAATTTGCAACCAGCCTTAATTAACTAATAGGCCATTAATCAGCTTGGTTTCTATTTATCCCTTTTTTTTACAGCAATCAACAATCAGCCACCCGTGAGCTGAGGAATCCACCCTGTGGAACTGATACAATTAAATTTAACCGCTAACCACAGAGTCCGCCACACTAAGAAAGGTGAAGTATTTCTGGAAGCAGCCTGTCTACTTTAGGGCCTTGGCTCCTAACTGTACCTCCTCCAGGCAGCCAGCTGACATAGATATCAATAAGTCACCACTTTCCTCTTGTTTTTGGCCACTTTCCACCTGATCTACAAAAATATATCAGAAGTGGGTCACCAAAGTAATGGGAACAATCTGTGCTTCAATGTGTACTCTCATTCCATTAGATCCCAGAATTTGTTCTCATTGCAATTAATCTAGCTCAAGGCCAGCTTCTCTCATAAGGAGAGTTTGAGTTTTAGCATTTTCTTCCTTACTGAATTGTTATAGTGCACATTTTGACCCCTGTGGTCAGCGTTTGCTGTTCAAAATTGGCTACTTTTGCTCTTAAAGCTCTTGGCATATCCCCAAACCACTTTACGCACTGGGGTTTCAGGATCACTTTGTCGCAGGTTCTGGTAAACAATAACAGTGTCGCTCCAGGTTTGCATATATGAGCTGACTGTTTTTTGCTCTGCCTGGGCCACCTTCTCAGTTCATTCCAAATGTCTCTGTCCTGCTCTGGAATTCTTCCAGATGTGGTTCCCTATGACCCCCTTTAGGCTCCAGGAATATACACTGACATAGAGAACTAAAACAAATTGCTTTACCGGTTACATTAATATGCTGACGTTGGCATCAGGCTGAAAAATGTAAATATATAATCCAGTACACATGCTTCTCAACAAAATTGATTGCTCCCGTTTAATTTCCCTCCACAGCCTAAATCTGTATAATGTACATACAGGTGATCCTCCCCATAACAGAATCTGCCCATTATGACTGTAATCTCATGATGGTCGTAAAATGGGTTGGTCACATGACTGATCCAACTTTACAACTTTTTTTGCAGCAATTGTTAAGTGAGCTAATGATTCGCTATGGGTGTAGCTTTGCCGCAAACTGGAAGTAGGTTCCATAAGTTTGAATTCAGGCTGCAATCTTCCTTTTAAGGATCAATTGTAAATTCGAACAGTTATTAAGCAATCTGTCATACGTCAAGTCTGTATAGCAGACTGTCCCACCCCCGTTTAGAATAATGATTTGTGAGTCATGTCCAAATAGGAAAATATCCTCTATATTACGCCCCCCGCCCCCCATGAAGCTCTACACACATTCTAGTTATAAAAAGGTAAAGGTTTCCCTGTCCAGTTGTGTTTGATTCTAGAACAGGGGTCTCCAACCTTGGCAACTTTAAGACTTGTGGTTCTGGGAGTTGAAGTCCACAAGTCTTAAAGTTGCCAAGGTTGGAAACCCCTGTTCTAGAGTGCTGTTTCTTGGCCGAGGGAGCCAGCATTGCCCGAAGACATTTTCTGTGGCCATGTGGCAGCATAGCTATATGCCAAAGGCGCATAGAATGCTGTTACCTTTCCACCAAAGTGGTACCTATTAATCTAGTTGCATTTGCATTCTTTTGAACTGCTAGGTGGGCAGGAGCTGGGACAGGAACAGGAGCTCACCTTGTTGCGTGGCACTTGGGTTTTGAATCCAGGCCGTCAGCTTTCCAGCTAACCAGTTCAACATCTTTAACTACCGAACCATCGCCAGCTCCCCACAAATTATTAAACCTGCATTTGACTCAGTAGACCTCAGACTCTGCTTCAAGTTGTTATAGTTATATCCAGGGAAGCAAGCATATATTAATATAAATACACTACTCGCTTTATTACTTATCTTCAACCCCACACTATCATAATAGGTTGATCTACTTCAGTCATAACCATATCCTTATATAGTGCTATTTTATGCATTTCAATGGCATGTTTATATAAAGTCAATATTCCTGCCAAAAGTGGGGTAGTTTCCTTTAGCAAAGCCAGGCTCTTGGAGAATAATCACATTATAACCTTGTAGAAAAGCATTGAACTCTTTATCCACAAAATTTATTTCTCTCACCCCACAATACCACATGGGATGTCTTTGTTAGGAATCTCCACCCCACTTAGTCTTTTTGATTATTATGTCTCTTACTATTTCATATGTGGGGCAACTTGGCTCCTAAATATCAGATTTCTCTGCTCCATCAATCAAGAGTTCTTAAAGACTGAAATGAGTTTTCTAGGAATCTGTCTTGGCATCTTCTCCTGTAGTCCTTCTGTTTCCTTAATTTTCTTAATGGGTGGGAAAGTAACAAAAGAAGGAACACTTAAATTGTGTACTTCCTCACATCGGCTTTTGGAAGAAGAATAAAAAGCCTGCTTGATGTAATCCCCTATTCTCTGGAGGACAGAGTGGTCAGCAATGCTCAAGTTGGGAATTTCCCAAAAGAGATGTGCTTGTAGAATGGATCTCCCAATGTATGTCAGGATAATCTAATTCCTCCACCCATTTATGCCACTTTGAAACACCTGCAGTTTGCTTCTTAAAAACACTGTCTACATATCTTCATTTGTTGGGCAGGCAACAACAGTACTGCTTTTATTTATTCCTCCGCTTATTTTAATTCAGATGGTCTCTATCGTATCACCATTTTTATTTACTTGGAGTTTATTCACTTGAAATTCTGAACAGGTGTAGATAATTTTAACATGCAGTACAGTGAATCTTTGCTTTTTATTGCTTCTGTTCCTTTTGAACAAATTGCATTCCTTAATGTCTATATTGTAACGGTAGGAATCATCCCACTGATTTTCTATTATACTAATTAAATTGCATTTGCCATTCTATAATAAGAAATCAAATTTCTCCTGTTTATTTCCTTTGTGAATTGTGAGCATTAGTATATAGACAAGGAAGGCATAAAATCTGTTTTATTGTTTTCTATTATTCATTTTACTGTTATAAATAAAAAGCGAACATTCAAAAACATTCAGAAATCAAGAAATAACAATATTCATCATGAAAAAGGGATAGATATAAAAAGGATAAGCAGCTAAATGTGTCCAATTATGTTATAGGTCCAGTTACTCAAGAAGGAAGCAGCGGACAGGTGCAATGTTCCAAGGAAATACAAATAAACATGCTTTGCCAAATGGTTAGATAGCACATCTACAACCATAAGCACGAAGATGTGCAAGAAATATGGTTAGAACAGTAATGGAAAGGCCAGTTTAGACCAAATCAGAGAAGTATCTGGAAACAAAGCAGAGCTACACAAACAGCAGGCAACACAATTTAAGGGTTGCAAAGTGTCCAGAATTAAGTAGCAGTCCTGCTGGATCAGCCCAACTTAAAATATTATACTATATTTGTCTCAATAGAGTAACTCCACTAGATGTTTAAAACAAAATGAAACTGGATGTCATGATCCTACCCCATTTACGTACTACATCAATCCTGGGCCAAAAGCAAAATGTATCCTTCCCAATGATTACAAAGGATATAACAAAAAACGCAAAGCTTCTCAGACTCCTGAAAATGCTATTCTTCACATCCCTCAGTAAACATTTTCTGAAATGTATACATTCTTCACCAGGCACCTTTTCACATAACATTTCAAAAGCATGAAACCATGCCTTTTAAGCATCCATGACTGCTTTTGTATGAGAGGCTCAGTTCTCAAAAACGAGGTTCCCATTATATGCTGTTCAACCGTAATTTTCTGCTTCAAGCAGCAGTGGATTATCTCTTGCTCCTACATGCTTTTTTCCACCTCGCAGGCATTGTAAATCCCACACAGGGCTTTTCACAAAGCTTTTCACAGCTGCTTTGCTTGATTTTTTTTTTTTTAACACTGTGGAACAAGCATACTTCAAAGTTTTATCTGTGGGTGTTGAATGAAGAAAAGGGGGGAAGGGATTTGCATTGGCAGACTCTTCCTGGGGTTAGCTTGTTAGGTGCAACTCAACATGTCTTTCAACATTTAGCTTCTTGTCCCAGCATCAAAATTTACCAGAGAGCTCCAAAGAGCTAAGGCAAACTACTCAGACACCTCTTTTCCACTGATATACTATAATTACAGCAGCCTGTGATCTGTGATTTATGGACTCACGCATCTCTTAGAGGTTGGGAGATATAGTTAAGTCCCAAAGACAACTTGTCTGCATAGGTAACAATAGATGGCTAATCACAGGAGCTTATAAATATATCAAGTCAAAAGTGCTTGCATCTGTAGCGCTTTAGGCTGAATGTTCAAAAGTTTCATTAGAAAAAGGACATTTAAAGGAGAGAGGTGCAGGTTACTGCACCCTGTTATATATTCCTAGTGTGTTATGTACAAGTGTAGGCAAATGCTAGCATAAGCTTTAAGTGTATGTCTTTTCCATAGATATGGGTTGTTCAATCTTGAGGTTTAGCAAAGAAATAAATCTAAGCAAAAAACCACAAAAAGCCATATTCCATAAGCTTTAAGACTGCCTGCTGAGCAGTGCTAGGGTTATGCATCAAGTTTGCAATGTACAAATATGCCTAACAATACAGCATTAGTAACTGAGTTCCTGAATGTATAAATTCCAAGGCTGAACAGAAATGATGAGAGAGGAGTTACCGAAGCATGATAGAATAGGAACATTATGAGGAAACCATCACAGAAAAGCTATCACCAATGACTAGAGAAGACTGAAATACTTCAGTGATGATGGGAATGAAGTTGGGGCAAGAGGACAAAAAATGTTTTTTCTACAGCACAGAAAAACAAGGAAAAGTCACAAAAACACTCCACTTTATATAGGTGCTGAGTTTTATCTATTGAGAGTATTTCAATCTCTTTCTTATCTTGGTGATTAAACTATACTAAGGTAAAATTGTCATAAGCTATTTTATTGCATTACTGTGCTGAACTGGCGTACTTCACAATTTCTCAACTATTATTCATCTTTTTGCAATCACTAGGAAGGACTTTATTTGAATGTACTTCCAATATGACTTTTTTTTGTAAACTTAAAAGTTAAAAATGATATCCTGGTTTAAAATGTTACAAAATACTGCCTTGCCTGAATTTGTGCAAGCCATGTTTTTGTAATTTGCAGTGGCTTAGTTTATATACAACTGTTGCTTGTTTAATAAGTCACAGTTAAACAAATTATGGGTTAGTGCAATGTGCAAACCTAGTTAGATTGTTGCATATAACTCTAAAACAGTATTTTTGTCTTAGTTTTTTTTAATATAATTTTATTGAAAGTTGTAAAAACAAGAGTAAACATTAATGCAAATTAAAAATAGAGTAAGAAGGGAAAAAGGAAGAAATAAAAGAGAAAGTCAAAGTGCAAATAGGAAAAAAGATTGAAGAAAAATTGAAAAGAAAGAAAAAAGATATAAAGTGGATTTCCATTTTCTTTATATCAGTTATAAATATATTTGTAGACTTATCTTTCCCTAAAGTTTTGTGATCTTTTTATAATCTAGCCTATCTAATTATCAAAGCTATAGATCGTAAGTGTAGTTTTTTTCTGTTTTACACAAAAAGTTCATAAGGAGTTTCAGTCAGCAATAAACATATAGTTTCTTCTCTAAACAAACAGATTAATTTGGCCATATCAGCAACTTCTATCAATTTCATCAACCATTCCTCCCTTGTGGTATTGCCAAGTCTTTCCATCTTTGTACATACAATAATTTGCTGAGGTTTTATATATATAAAGTACCAGGTCACATCATTCTAACTGTAAAAGTCTTCTATATTTCTCAGCAACACACACTGTTTTATTGAAACCAATCAACACGCTGCAAAATACAGTTTCAAATCAGATAAACCCCATCCTCCTCTTTTCAAGCCATGTTGTAACAAATTATATTTCACTCGTATTACATCCGATGACAGATATCCAGTATTATCTAAAACAAAACCATCATTCCAGAGAAGAAATGGCAAACTGAACACAGTGCCATTAAAAGTGGAGCCAACAATCGTGGTGGTAAAGAGCTGGTAAATAGACTGACTCTTCAAAATTATTTCCAGACAGGGAGATTGCCCACAAGTGCTGTACTTGTGCTCCAGTGAGGCTCAAACAGCACTGATAACGAAAACAGATTTTAAGATTGAGAAGAATGTAAAATATCTGGGAAACATCATAATAAATATGAATTCTATGTTTTCAAAATAATTGCGTTAGGATATGAAATGAAGTTTAAAAGAAAGACACGTTACAATGGGAGAAGTTACAGCGGTCACTGTTGGGAAAAATTTCTGTGATAAAAATGGATCTTTTGCCTAGAATAATGTTTAGGTTTCAGATATTTTCATAATAATTTTATTAAGTTATATTTTAAAAGATAAATCATAACAGTAAAAACTAATATAAAACAAAAAAGAATAAACAGAAAAAAAGTGCAGAAAAAAATGGAGAGAAGAAAATATAGCAAAGAAAAAAATACATAGATATTTTTTCTCCTTTATCACAAGTATAAACAATTTTAATAATTTCTTTTCTTTTCTTGAAATACAACAAATGATCTCTACTTTCCACATCTCGTCCCTTATCTACAGTGTGAACAAAAGTTTGTCGTTCAGTCCTGACCTGCATAAGTCCATTAAGAGATACCAACACATATTTTAACCTTGATCAAACAAACCAACTTTAACCAAATAAACCAACTACTGTTCAGAAACATTGTGTTTGCTTGCCTTCTGGCTGGAAAGCTACGGAACACAATGTTTCTGAAAGAAGCTGGAAAGAAGCTTGGTTCTTCAGGAAGCAAATTTCTTTTCATCACCCCAGTGTGGGAGTTCCCTTGAATCCCAAAGATTGGCTTCTCCAATGCCCCGTGAGGTAAGAATTACCCTCTCCCTGCAGGGAGGGGAGGGGAGGGAAATCCTTTTACAGGCAGCACAGTTTGTAATCTTCCCTGCTGGCTTCCACACTGACTTTCTGGGGAAGCTAGCAGAAAGGATGGCAAATGGCAATCATGGGATCACACGGCGCTTGGTAACCAGTCGTAAATTGCCAAGCAAATTGCCAAGCATCCAAAATACAATCATATGACTGGGGTAGGAATGCAGCCGTGATAACGTCAAGAATGGGGCGTAAATATTTGTTCCTTTTTGTAATTTTGAATGGACATTAAGCAACTGCTTGTTAGTTGAGGACTAACTATATATACCATTTAGTGGTGAAAGGGCTTTGGAATCCAAAGCTAATAGATAGAGGTAGGACAGGTTCCCCCACTGACACTTTGTTGTATCACATTCTGGGATCAAACACTTATCCTTAACTGGTTCAGTAGCAATTACCTAAACTCTGCAACAAAAGACACATTCTATTATTATCTCATTCCAATGCCCATCTACAACTCAGCCAGCACAGACCTTCTGCATAGCTCTTGGTGTTTCTCCAGGCAGATTTTGCAAATCTTGGTCTTTGCTACATCCCAGCAATCTGTAGATACAAGACTGTAGCCAAACCATATAGATGTAATAAAATTATTAGCCCCAGCATAGGCTGCCTGTTGCATATCTGCATGAGTCACTGCTTAGTATTTGTCTCCTTCCAATCAGAGGACACAACTAAAACAGTGGCTCATAGAAAAACAGTACAGATGGAGCAGAGGAATATGGCATATGCTGAGTCAGATTAACTGATAATCTAACTCAAGATTGGTTGCCCCACTGATCAAGCCCTGCCTTCCCATATTTTCAGATAAGGGTCTTTTTATCACTCTTATCTGGAAATGCCATAGAGCAGGAGTCCCCAACCCCTCCATCCACGGACCGCTACCTCTCTGCAGCTGTTGGGAATCAACCAGGCCGCGCAAGCGACAGATGAACATGAGAAGCTCCATTTGCGTATTTGCGTGGGATTAGTGCCAAAACCATCCCTTCCCTCCTGCCGCCGCCCGCTACCTCCACTGCCGGTCCACAGAGCCAGAAAGGTTGAGGAGTGCTGTCATAGAGTAATCTGAGAATCTGGACCTTTTGCCTCAAAAATGGTTTTTCATCCCTTAAGTCAGAGTCTTCTTTTCTAGACAGGTAATTTTTTGACATTTAATAATAAAACTTTTGGGATGCATAAGCAAATGTAAGAAAAAATTATATTTAATTCATTATGCCTCAATTATCAGTTATAATGAGAAATGCTAAATAAAAGGAGGGATTTTAGCCTAGGAATATCCAAGCTCAGAAATTTTCTCTGTGAAAAATGCTCCAGGAAAGTCTTAGTGGATGGACAACTGGATTCATATAACACTGATTAATATTAAACTATAACGGGCTATTTTTTCCCAAGCCTAGGAGTCTCCTTTGAATAAGGACAAGATAGGATTATCACTGAGTTCTCTTTATTAAGAAAAATAACTCCAAACAGATGTCTTTTTCTTCTTCTTAGTGTTCCCCACAAATGCAGAGTTTGCTTTTTTTTCAGATCAATCAAATATTGTTCCACTGGTTACAACAGGAATTGGAACATCTTCTAACACATCCAACTCTGTGTGTGTGTTTGCGCGCATGTGTGTGTAGCGCTTGTGGACTAGTATAGGACAGGAAGTGACCAACTATCTTGTTACCTGAGCTGAATGTTGTGGGTTGAGAGAGAGTGACTTGCCCAAGGTCACCCTGCTGGCTTCATGTCTAAGGTGAGAATAGAACTCAGAGTCTCCTCGGTTCTAGCCTGGTGTCTAAAGCTTGATTAAGATTTGTCCACAACTGTTCATAGGCATTGATGCATACCTATGCTGTGAATGTGTGGATGGGTAAATGTAGGCTGCAGATGGTTGCAGATGGGTGAACGTACACATCTCAACTACACATTGTATGAAGGTGAGTATCTTGCATGCTGATTAGTTGATCTGGCTTCCTGTTGGGAGACGAGAGCAAAGCAAACCCATTCAAACAACAAAATGGAGCAGCTAGAGGAGAGAGTTGCCAGCAAAGCATAAATGCAACAGCTATGCAATTGTGTCCAAACAACAGATTGCATACATTCCATGACATGCAGTGACACAGAAGTCTAAATCAAGCTTTAACCACTGACTAGCACTAGATCTTGTCTGCAAGTCCCTTTTAAGCTTAACACAACTACTCTGAGTAATATCTTCCTCCCATCATAGTGCTCAAAAATGGATATTGCAGGACAACAGCTGATAAAAAATGAGGCTTTATACTGCTCTATCCAGATATCACTGATAGTGCCCAGGTGCCAACCATTTCTCCTGCTGAGAAATCAATGGCTATTAGTTCACTACAATATAAAGACGGCAGGAAAAAAACCAGGATTTAAATTTGGGGACTGCTATACACAGGGCTTGAATTATCAGGTGTTTTTCTACAATCTGCATTAAAAGTATCTTATCAGAGTGGTATTTCTGAATTGTTGGCTGTAAGCTATTGGCCTGGGAGAAGTCTGACAGTAGAACTAGCTACTCCTTCTTCCATGTTTAGAATATGAGAAATTACTCCAAGCTTATTAAATCAAGAAGCCACAGCTTCTGACCCTCTTACAACTCTATTAGCTGTGGATGAACTAAGTCATGTGGCATCAGAACCACACAACGACCAGTCAGAACCAGTCAGTTAATCCAGACAGTAAACCTAATTCAGGCAATGAAGCATCCCCCAGCTCAAGATCCAGTTAAAATGACAGTATCAGCAATTATAGCCATTCATGCAAGTCTGTCTCAGAGTGAGTAGAATCAACGGTGGGAACATCCAGAAATTAAATGCAGCTCACTTTATTCATGATGACATTTTGTTCTTCCTTCTTTTATGCAAACTCACATTAGCCTGGCACTACATGCCTTGTGGATTTCAGGTATCACTTGTTAACATACCTTATCCACTCAGCTTGTCAAATATTCCAAGAAGGTTGAAACCACTGATAATTAACATACATTCTGGCCCCATCTCTAAATGCACAAAACCACTTCTACTCAACATCTATGGCCATTAAAAAATCTTGCAATTATATTGGCTGCTCCATTACACTTTTCAATATATTAGGATGAAGTTTACTTTTAGATGCTGAATCCACTTATTTATTGTGTCCAAAATGGCATTTATCTCTAGGCAATTAAATATTACCACTGTGGGGCCTCAAACCTTCTCTCTCACTCATTACTTCACATTACAGCAGGCACGTCTCCCCGTTTTACTAGACAAACATTCAGATTTTGTTGAAGTGTTTGGGAAGGAGAACTGGGTGCTGACCACCCATCAATTTTCTACTAATTATAAATCTGGTTCCCAGAGCACAGTTTTTTGCAAAACAATCCCATACTTATGAATTAATACTCTGCCTAAAATAATTGTTCATTATCTTTGAATAGCAGGGACATGAATATTTAACGGCTTTTGAACTTGTTATGGAAGAACTGAATACACAATAAAGAATTATGGATTCACTAATGCACTGTTGGTCTTCATGTTCTTTATAAATTACATTTTTCATAACTTATTTGAGAAGTATTTGATAGTTTACTTAGATGATACTCTGATCTAATCTGAAGAATCCGATATCCATCCTGAACTGGGTTCAAGGTGGTACAGTGCTCCATCAGCACCCCTTGCATCCTAAATTGGAGAAATGTCCCTTTGATGTACCTGTCTTAGATTACTTTGGCTCCCATGTTTCATTGGATTGGCCACATCCTGTTCCAAAGCCCATAACAGGGACTGGACTGCGAAGAGCAGCCAAGACCAAGCAAAGATGGAAGACCTCACCTTCACCTCCTGTTATCTGCTGACGTCATCAGAAGGGAATGGACATTCCTCCTCCCATCCTGAGACCTTTGGGTGAAAGGGGAAAGGAGAATAATAACACAGACAGACATAAGGAAGGAAAAGGCCCTTCCACTGCCCCATAGAGGGGGGGAGAGAGAGAGGCATTTCTGGCATATCAAAGAGGTTGGGGAGAAGAAAATAGAGGAGCTAGTGGTATGAGGGCAAGAACCAACAAGATCAAATGTCCAGAATCTGAGACCATATTGTCCTGTTGCAATAACAAAGTCCAAGTGCTAAACATTTCTCCTAATGAGAAACAGATGTCTCTCAAGGCCAAAGGATAGAGATTTGAACCTGGATTGCTGAATCCTAGATTTTCCAACATTTTTGCAGTGCTTCAGATTTAAAGGAAAAATGCTACTTGAAAATGCTCACAGGTGCTCACATAGCAGTTGTCAGCAGATCCTTAAAGCAGTTGTGCTGTGCAAATCCAGGAAAAATGCATTTGGTTCAAGGAATAGAAAACAGATGATAAGTGCACCTCCACACTTTTGCTTTTCAGTCCATCTGATGATCTGCACAGCTCCACATGATCAGTACTCTGACATATGAAGCCTAAATATAACAAATTATTTCTAGCATAGTTTGCCGAGATACAAGCAGATTCTTTAAAAACGAGGAGGAAAAAGTCCTGAAGAACTAATCAGCTCAAGGAAAACTAAGAATAGTAAATAGCAGTTAGGAAAAAGATAGAAAACTGAAGCACAAGAATGGTTTGAACAGCCTGTTTGGTAAGCACATCTACCTAATATCTTGAATTTGTATTGTAAGATCAGAACTTTTCACTATAACAGCAATCCTATTTTCAGCTGCCTTTATTCTAATTCCCTTGATTCAGGCTAAAGCAGGGGTATCAAACTCGCGGCCTGCAGGCCGGATGCGTCACGTGCTGGCTCCGTCCCCGCCCAGTTTAGCAAAAAAAGGAAAAAAAATCCCCATACGTCACCATGACGACATGAGTTTGACACCCCTG
>JANHFL010001747.1:41831-54345 GCA_032468155.1 Oxyrhabdium leporinum | reverse complement strand
AGAAAGAAAGAAAGAAAGAAAGAAAGAAAGAAAGAAAGAAAGAAAGAAAGAAAGAAAGAAAGAAAGAAAGAAAAGATCCTTAAAACAAGAAAATGGTAAAAAGTAGCCATCAAATGATGATGCCTAGAAGTTCCTTGTGAGAGGGTAAGGAGAAAATTGGAGATCTTATCCCACTGCTGGGTTAAAATTATTATTTATCCATTTGAATCAGGCAAAACTATACTAGAATAAAATTTTCCGTCTTGATTGCCAATTCCTATCCTCCTCTAGGTCGCTACTGAATGGTGATGTCCTCATTTTGCATGTGGGGGACATCTTAAACACCATAATTGGTCAAACCGTGTGGCTTTCCTGCTCTCCTCTACTTGTGAGCATTTCCATGCTCAACTACTAACCTGATAGATTGCTCATGGGGTGGGGGTGGGGGGCAATGGGATTTGAGGAGATCACAGGCTTTTGGCAAATGGCTTCATCCTCCTTTCCTGCTTTCTTTGTATGTCAAAAGCAACAGAGAGGGTGAGTCTACTTGTCAGTTTTACAAGTGCTCTTGAAGAGAGGGATCCAGTTTTAGTAGGTGGCTTTAACTGATACAGATTAAGATACAGATTAACAGAGCTGGAAGGGACCTTGTAGGTCATCTAGTCCAAGCCCCCACCTAAGCAGACCCTACACCATTTTTGACAGATGGCAGTCCAGTCTCTTCTTGAAAGCCTCCAGTGATGAAGCTCCCACAACTCCTGAAGGCAAGCTATTCCATTGGTTGATTGCTCTCACTGTCAGAAAATTTCTCTTTAGTGTGCTATCCTGGTTTACCACCAAGTTGTTCAGCAGGCTGGTGAAAAGTACACTGTTTTGAAAGAGCCAGGCTCAAGTTAAAGAGTACTCCTTCCAAACCACACACCACAGGAAGCTTGCTGAGGTCAGGCAGTTGGAAAGAGACAACTGCCGTATTGGCTGGTTGTGAAAATGCTGTGCTTTCCAGCCGTCAAGTAGAGTGTTGCTCTTTCAAAAACAAGCATCTCCCCAACTATCTCTGTAGGAAGGGGGTGGGGGGGAATGCCACGGAAGAAGTATGCCCAAGACTAGAGGGGGAGGAGAGATATAGGCAAAAGATATTGGGCTAATCCTGTCAGTGTGCAAGTCACATGGCAAAGCTGACAACAATAGATGGCAATGAGTATGTTCTAAACCCCTCTGACACAGTGCTAATACTTGTCACTTTAAGGGTAAAATACTATATTTAACATTTGTATAGTTGAGGAAACTTAAAGTTGGGCTGAGAATAAATAGCAATAGCACTTAGACTTACTGTATTTACAGCACTAAGCAGTTTACAGAGTCACCACATTGCCCTCAACAATCTGGGTCCTCATTTTACTGACCTCGGAACGATGGAAAACTGACTCGACCTTGAACTGGTCAGGACTGAACTGCTGGCAGTAGGTAGAGTTAGCCTGCAATACTGCATTCTTATCATTGTGCCACCATGGGGCAATATGATGGGGATTCAACAAAGATGTTGCCAAGAGATTTTTGTACGATTGTATGTTTAGAGGCAAAAGGCCCAGAATCTGAGGAGGACAACGCATTTGGGCCCTGGGGTTGGGTCTTGCTGCAGATTCCCTTTGAAAAAAGGGTGAAGGGATATGCTCATACTCCTAATGTATCCATTACAACCACACGGTGCTTGATTCAATGTTAAATAGTACAGTAGCTTTGGAGGGTACCCAAGCCTGAACATAGTTAGCACTTTAAACAGTTTCAAACATCCGCTGCCTTTGCACACCTTGCACTCCAAAAACAACTTTTAGGAATCAAATCCAAAGGGCCTGTTCCATTTTCCCTTCCATTATGTGCTTTTAGTGTGGTTTAGAGTTGGCTGTAGAAATATCCATAGGAGAGGTATTTGTAGATGTGGAACCAAACAAGGAAGAGACACAGACTGCTTCTGTTTCTTAAGCATTAAGCATTAAGTACCCGGGGGATACTGTATATGGGTATTCCATTATCTCTTATGCGGCTTCTGTATCTCTCTCCTTTTCCTCTCTAAAATGGAATGGCCCGTGAGTTCAGTTTGCAGTAAAGGATTTGAACCCCACAGAAAGACTGATAGCTGTATATGTCTGATGAGTCACAAACAAGACAAAACTGGTCATGTACTGCCTCCTAGTGCTCAGTTTCACTTAGTCCGATTACTGTACCAATATTCCAAAACCTCTTGTGCTTGCATACTGCAGCATCTTGCAAACTACAATCCTAGAAAAGAGATTTCAGAAAATTCCTTAGAGTGAACGCCTCTGCCAGTGTAAATCAGCAGTCACTAAAACAACACCCACATGCTTCTTCACTGTCAATCTTACCCAGATCTCTCCACATCAACTCTTACTATGAGTAACTTCACTTACTCACTACCCAGGCTATATACTAAGTATGTTGCTATCTTTTAGCTAACCAACGTGACATACTACGTTCTGCTTAAAAGGCAGCAAGGTTTGCAGAACTTTAACTAGGAAGAGCTTGATTTGATTAGATATGCCTGAAGTTTAGCACTAAACGTTATTATTAAACCACAACTATCATTCCCCTCCTTTATCCATTTCTAATAATTTATGGTGGCCTCTGCAGTGAAATGTTAACATCAATGTTTAAAATGATTTGTTTTTTCTTTTTATCTAGTGTCTGTGTTAAATTATTTATAGGGAATTACATGCCAAAACAGACACAGAGAAATTTTTTCCTCGTGCCGTCACTCTACTGAACAGCTAACTCTGACACGACTGTCTAATTGCCATGTATTAAAGGCTCATGTTCTAAAGGCTGTAGTATTACTATTATTCTTATCTTCTTTACTTCGCCCTCTTATTGGTATTATGATTGTTATTACTCTGTTGCGTTGCATGTACACTGAGAACTTCTGTGCCGGAGACAAATTCCTTGCGTGCCTAATCACACTGGGCCAAATACATGCAGTCCTTATGACTTATGACAATTGAGCCCAAAATTTCTGTTGTTAAGTGAGACATTTGTTAAGTGGATTTTGCCCCATTTTTCAACCTTTCCTGCCACAGTTGTTAAGTGAATCACTGCAGTTGTTAAATTAATAACACGGTTGTTAAATGAATCTGGCTTCCCCATTGACTTCGCTTGTTAGAGGGTCGCAAAGGCTGGTATGTGACCAAGGGACACTGCAACTGTCATAAATGTGAGTCTGCTGCCAAGCATCCAAAATTCGATCAGGCGACCATGGGGATGCTACAACGGTCATAAGTGTGAAAAATGGTCATAAGTCATTTTTTTAGCGCCATTGTTAACTTTGAACGGTCCCTAAACAAACAGTTGTAAGTTGAAGACTACATGTAAAGTCAAGTCTTCTCTTCTCTTCTCTGCAATGAAGTCATCTCAACTCAGTTCAAATTATCAGGTAGTGGATGATGAAAAAAACCAGTTCCATTCAGAACAGGCCACAGAGATGTAAACGGCCCGTCACACTATAAAGCTTTGTTAACTTACCTTGTCCTTTCATCTCTGCATGCAACAACTGCTGGTTATACAAAGGTGGATGCATAGATTTGGTTTACAGAAAAGATGTGAAGTTGGGCGTTACATTTAGTGGGGGGAGATGAAGAAATTTAAAATCATTATTACACTTAGTGTAACTGCTTGCTAGTAGCATCCAAAGCTGGCTGTCAGCCCAGGTCAACAGTAAACAGCACCGCATGTTATTGGCAGGAGATTGCCAACCACCACAACTTTAGATGTCCTCAGATGATGTAGAGAAGACAGTGTCTTTCCCAATGTACCCCTTACGGTAAAATTTGGAGGAAACTTGCCTGTTAGCTCAGGGGAAAGAAGCATGTAATGTCAGCCCAGCGGGTTGTATCCTAGGCTTGCTCAAATATCATTTGTTTAGTTAGTGTATTGTATGATTGGCTCAGCTGGGCAAGAATCAATCATCTGCACACTGTAAGTTCTGAAAGGAAATAGACCAACAGAGAATTTCTTAATGAAATCCACAAGCCTCAATCTCCTGAGGCTCTCATTTAATGTTTAAAAAATAAGAGGAGGGAGAATGACACCAATGACGCCTTTGTGCAGTGTGTTAACCCACAAGTTGTTTGCTTGGTTTTGATTCAACATAATAAGCCCATAATAAGCGATAAAGAAACATAAAGCCTAATTCTTGAACCTTAACCATATTTCATCTCCAAATAAGTACCATTTTATTACTTCTGATAGAATGATTTTATTTATTTACATGATGAGTCATTGGAGAAACTAGGAGGGCTGATCCATATTTCCAGGGAGTCATTTGTCCAGCCTGTAATGGACCAGATAATGAGATAATGGTCCTATAGGTAAGCATGCATTCCTTTCTAAAGAAGCTCATTGTCTTCCAAGTCCACCATTTGAGGATGATTCCTTCTTTCTTTCTTTCTTTCTTTCTTTCTTTCTTTCTTTCTTTCTTTCTTTCTTTCTTTTTCTTTCTTCCTCGTATTTCTTTTTTTCCTGTTCTTTCCTGGCTTAACGATTTGTAACCTTGCTCTTAGAGGGTTTCATGAAAGATAAGGATGGACACAAGCATCGGTTTCATTGATATACCAGTGTAAATTGTCACATCAAATTCTTATTATATTTATGAAGAAATTTGTAACAGCTGGTAATTTATCTGGAGAAATGAAACTGTGTCTGTATCTGTCCTGACTAAATGCAATAAATATAGCCATCCCCAGCATGGAGAGACCATGGGAGCCTAGCTATCATACAGTTATTAAAAAAGGAGAAGACAGGTAGGGGAAAAACTATCATAACTGTGATGAGAAATAGTCATCGCCTTTATTTATTACAACCAACCCAAATTAAACAAAATAAAGTTTTAAGCTTTTGAGAACTCCTTTCTGTCAGGATTTATACCAGGAAAGAAACTACAACGCTGATAAATTAACTGTGATGTTTAAACATGAAACCTGCCATTTGAAATTAGTCCCCAGAGATTGTAAGCTGTATACAAAATCAATTTTGGGGTGTTGTTAGTATTCAATTACATCTGCTCTTCAAGCAAAAAGGTCTCCCAGGTCTAAATATACCAAAAACATTTATCCCTATCACTGCAAGGAACAGAAATAATAATTTTTTAAAATCTACACTCTTAAAAACAGCTAAGTAGGCTCAAGAAAAAAGTTGGTTTCGCACAAGAAACCAAATAGAAAAACCAATGAAAACATTTTCACCCAAGCTTTTTAATTACTTCAGTTGTTTGCATTTATACTGTTTAAAAATTATTGTGTTGTTTTAATAATGTTTTAATGGTTGTTTTCATAACATTTCTGTTGTTTTAATTCTTTTTAATTTTTTGTAATCCACTCTCAAGTATTATAAGAATGGGTGAGGGGTGCTAATATATAGAAATATTATAATATACTATATAAACACAGACACACTCAAATGTAATAATTAGAGATATAATCCAAGCTGCTAACTTTGGATTCTTTCAAAGCCCATATGAAGAAACAATTGCCCTATTGTCATTCTATGGGGAAGTAAATCCATATTCACAGTTAGGCATTGTCCTTACGAGAATTGACTAGCAAAACAAACACAAAAGATCTGCAAACTTTCTCCAAAACTTTTTATCTGACAAAAGGTTATACAAAAGAAGAGGATAGGGACAGATGTTGGAAAAGCCAAACATTACATCTGATTTTTAATCTACTGAAGTTCTGCAACTAATTAAACCGACCGGGTTTCAATATTTATAAACTGCTCCAGTCATACTGTCAGTCCCAAAGTGGTTGTTGTGAACTGAATAAAGATGTAGAATTGGACACAGCTCGTCTCAGACTTTACTGGACCTTGACATGGTTCTATATAAAGTTGGGATTCACACTCAGACTGTTTAAATTGAGCTGGGTGTTCGCAGTCTTCTGCCTGAATGGACATTTGCTTTGGTTCAAAGCTTTAACCTCAAACTCTTTAAATCCAGAAAGTTGTGGTTCTGGTTTAGGGTGATTGAAGTCAGTCCTCAGAAAGAGCTGCAAGATGGTTATCTGAAAATGGACTTTGGCCCAGTCAGTCCAAGCTACTTCACAGGGTTGTTGTTGTGGAGTAAATAGGAGGCAGAAAGAATATATGTTCACCACCTTGAGTTATTTATAAAAATAGAAACGCATATTTCTTTCACCCCACTCAGCTAGGTTTGTTTAATAGTTGTGGTAGTTTCTCAACTAATATAACACTGATGGATATTCAGCAAATTGGCAAACCGCTCCTTCTGAATTACATATTCACTCAAAGAGCTGGCAAAAGCCAGGCTCCCATTCTGGCAGCCTTCTCCAAGCTACCTGATGTAGTTGGGCCTCTTTCCCGATGAGCAGCAAAAGACTACATCTGGCTCCTTATCAATCTTGCAGACATCTAAATATTTATTATCTGAAAAAAATGTTAAGGACAGTCAGATTACAAAGTACATCCATCCATTTTCTTGCAGATGACTGAAAAAAAGAGAACATGGTTTCTTTTTCAACAGTCCTCTAACATAATGGCCATTGTCCTTGGGAAAATCTGACAAAACGTACGCATTGCCTATGAAGTGGGGCTTGTTGTTGCAATTACCTGCTCAGTTCTTTAGCCCACTTAATGTGCATTGTTAACTATACTTGTTTTTATCTCCGATTATTTTTCTGTTGTAAGCTGCCCTCCGTTGCACTGTTTGAGTTGGATGGTCATAAAATAAAATTTGTATCTGCGAATAGGGACATGCCATGCATTGTGGGTAGGACCAGGATCTTCAGGGTACATTCCCTAGGTAGGAGGTTCTCAGGGGGAAGGACCTTGTTTTCCAAAATTATATTACAGTACTTGAGAACATATGGGAGGCCTGCACTGGGGTTTGCAACAGTTCATCTGTGTTTCTGCTGTGAGCAGAAATTTATGGGCTGCAAAAAAATGGTATCAACATGGGTATTCAGAGTGTTTCCCCCTACACTACACTGCAATGCGTCTTGTTTCTTTGTTCTTGCTTAATAGGTTATGTTAACGCATCTTTTTAATGAATGTTTAACATGCAAATGTGATGGGGTACAACTGTAGATTCCCACCCACAAACCGTCCCCATATTGAATTGAACTGACTTAAATAGATAATTTTACACCTGTTGTAGCCTATATCTGATTCTGACCCTGACAGAAACCCATCCAGCACTGCACATTTTATGCCCAAGATAATAGATGGCCTAATACTGACAATACTTGCCATGGGCTAATACAACTAATAATCTTCCTATTACATCTGTCAGGACTGGTTCTTATAGAACTGGCAATTTGCATGGGCTGGTTCAGCCAAGCAAGCCAGTCACTTTCTTTCTTTATAGCAAGATAGTGGAAACAGCATGACGCTTATAAGCTCTGAGGTAACTTCCGTGACTGCAATTGCAATAAAAGTGGCTCCTTGTGCACTCTTAAAGTCCTCTGGAGTTCTATTTCCTCCAACTGCTCCCATATTCAAGAAGAATTACAGCAACTCTGGCACCTCACCAAAATTAACAGCATACACTGTTTCATCTCCAGGACATAAAAGGGAAGGAAGGCTACGTCAATGACTTTCAAAGTGCACTGTAGGGAACTGAGGGGTTCCTTAGAAGTCTATCAGCATTTCCTCAAAATGCAAAGATTACAATGCCAGACCTGCTTCCCTTAAAGGCCATCTCACCAATATCCAATAACTCTTGTACTACTTAGTTTCAGAAAGACAATCATGTTCAAGAAGGCACAGTCATTTTATAAAAATATCCTCAAATTATTTTCAAGTCAAAGATAGAGGAAATGATTCCATGAGTGTATAAAAAATACATACTCCAGCATTCATTCATTAAGGTAAACTAGCATTATATCTAACAGTATTTATAGTTAGGCATAAGTCTGGTATTTATCCTCTTTGTAGTACATACTGAAAACCACAGCCCTAGAAATGCCTCCATCACAGTCAGACTGACATGGTTAACCCACACTACTTTTGCTGTCAGAAGTATAGAAGACGGTCCCATATTCCACAGCCTTGTAGAGAGTACTGCATGCTCGCAAGGAATGCTGGGAGTTGCACTCCCAATTCTGTACATTTAGAGGGCAACAGGTTTGGCTGAGGCTGTTGTGAGACTAAAAACAGAAATTAAGTGGATGATCCACCAAATCATATTTACCATGGGCAAGATCAAAGAGTCTTCTAAATCATTTGAAGGAAGCTGGTTATTTTGGAAGGGTAGGCAGGTGGCTTGTGCAGTTGGATGCTTCCTTTCTCTTAACACCTAGGTCCAAGGTGGCTAATATCCTCTGGTCATGTAAAGTAGTTTGGGTAATGAAACATGAAGCTACAGAATGGCAGTTCATCTTGACAGTGGAATGGCTGGAACATCTAAGCCAGATTCAGGTTCCCTTTTTTCCAAGTTGATAGAATTATTCCACTTCAAGCTGAAAGAGCAAATCTCCACTCTATGAAAAATAATCCTCTGTATAAAAAAACTTGCTTGTCAAGCAAAAAGCAAATTTCTATAAACAGGGAATTTTGGAGGTTTGGGAATTAGTTTTGTTTTAATGGAAGCATGTAATTCCCTTCAGTTCAAAGAGGTTAACCCGTGTTTCTTTCAGACTGAAAAGTATATGTCTGTCCAATTTCTGTGAGAGAGCTCATCAAGATACATGCAGCAGTTCTTGCAACCCTACAAAGAAGCTGGGACTAGATGCTATCTTCTGAGAGGTCCACAAATTCTAATCCATTTAGATAGGCAAAGTGTTTGGTTGTCATCCATGCTGGACCTTACAAATCCATTTCCAAAAAACTCTCTCCTTCTCTTCAACTAAGGGGGAAATGATACTCTTCATGACCTGAGCAGCATTTGGAAGTCAGCTTTCCAAGAGCCTCCAACACTCAGGCCAGGAACACACACTTTTCTTACTCCAAGCTCAATTTTAATATTTTTTTAAAATGTACCCCAGATCACTTTGCATTCTCTTCCTCCCTCTCCAGCACTTCTCCCTCACAGACAGTAAAGTCAGAAGCTAGTGGTTGCCTAGCAACACACACCTTTCCAAAATGACATTTAATTCAACCACTGTCCTCCTCAAATCCTGCAAAATTCAGGATGAGAGATTTGCTTTAGGGACCTCCCGGCAGGGCTGCTGGTCATAAAAAAAACTCTGGAGATCAAGTTTGACCCCCAACCTGATGGCCGTTTGTAAGGCCCTAAAAACCTGGCTTCTTCCCCGACCTGGGGCCCCAAGTGTGTGAAACAACCTGTCTCTTGGTGTATTAGAGATTGCCGGATTTCTCTCAGCTGGAGAGGGGGCTAAAAGGAGTGGGCAGAACCTCCTTATGGATGAGGAACGCAAAGGGACAAAAATATCAGCAGTCCTGTTTGTTCCCTCCTGCCCGTAACATGAGCCCCATGTTTTCTCTCTCTTCGCTTCATAAAATTGAGCCCAATATTCTAGGGCAATATTTCTCAAACTCTTCATTGTTCCAGTGGGTCTTGGAACTTTCTCACTCTCCCCACACCCTTGATCCCACTTGGATAACGTGGCAGGAGTCATAGGGAAAGAGTCTCAATGTATGCTGAAGGAGCCAAAAACAATGTTGATGTTTATAATGAATTACTTTTTCATATGTTTGCATTTTTAAAGGGTTTTTTTTCTGTGATAACAATGCTCCTGATGTTTGTACCTGCCACGGTTTTATGAAAGTGGTGAAAGCTGTCAGCGATTTTTCAGTGGACTTCAGGCATAAAGACAGAAAATACAGCAACCTTTCTCTGTGACACAGCAACCTGGATTGGTCTTGCAGACAGTGTGTCAGATCATTCCCGTTGTGTTTGACAACACATTCCCCTCTGTTTGACAGTAACCAGTTTGTCATATTTTTTTTTGCAATAGTCATTGCAAATCTCTGAACACTCTTTAAAAGATACTAAGGAAACAGTAATGACTATATAAAAGCTTTGGCAGCTGTGCCCTTTGAAGACTATTCAAAAATGTGATTGTGGAATCTTGATTTTGGAATCCAGAGTCAGAAGTAATTTCAGAACACTCCCAATATCTGATCTTGCTGGGCTTGGGAGCAAGAAAGGATAAAAAGATGAACCTATTCTGCTCTGTGATTGGGGTGGGGGGAGGGGGGAAAGGAACTATCAGAGACTACTTCAGCCAGTTGCTGTCAGCCGGCCAATTGGAAATGCATTCTCATCATCATTATTATTGATCAGATAAACAAATTAGGACACTATGTAGTTCTTCATCTGATGTCCCCCTTAAAAAAACTTTATTGAAGTTTGATTATTGCATTGTGTGTTTTGTTTTCCTCGGATGCTATATGTAGAAAAAAGTAAAATCACACAATAAAAGTTACATAGAATCAGAACCATGGCATTAATTGCTTCATGTTTCATTTCTTCCAAACCATACAGACCTGACTCCCAGAACTAAAAAAAATATATGATAATTTATCACCTTGGAGAAATCCAGGCTCTATAGAACCTTGCAGAATATAACTAACAAATCTTTCTATAAGCAATTTCAGACAGGAACTTCTTTATCAAATCATATAAACTTGCAGATCAAGTCAATGTACAGTATAAATATTAAATCTAGTTATAGTATTTAGTAATTTCACTAGAAATTTATTTCAATTGCATGTGGCATTAAAAGCTGCACTCCTATTTACCTAAAAGAGAGACATCTTTGTTATGGAATCCCCTTTTCATCAATAGAGCTGGACCTGCATTTTATGCAAATGTCAACAGAAGCAGGAAATACAACGGAATAAGAAAAGTAAATAAAACACCAAATAAAATGCTGCCATATAGGTAAGTAATTTTCATGTTTGCATGACATGACTGGTTAAGACATTTCCCCTCCACTTCCTAGATTTCTTTTTACAACTTTGTGCACTAGTAGCACATGCTTAAGGGTGTCCCAATTGGTTGCCAAATTTACAGTTCTCTCGGCTGAGACAGATAAATAAATAATCACACCAATTAAGTAAAATATCTGGGATGGAAAGATCAGATCAGCATGACGCTGTAATGGGCCAAGGGGGAATGTATTGTTGGGTATGTGTGCACTATCTCACTGCACTTTTTCAGTCCATGCTTCTAATTGGCTAGACTGGCATTCTCAGGGTTATTACTTCCAGTTTCTGCTCTTTGTCCTCACAATTTCTCTTTATCTCCTCTGACAATGGAGTAAACACTATACTAGACTGCATATCATCTAGGAAATTACATGACCTTTCATTCTTTTACTCAGAATACAGGTAAATCAGATATTCTTGTTTTCTATCAAAATGTAATTTTCTAATACAAATTCTCTTTTTTAAAGACTAGCTTCCTTTATGAATTGTTTCATTATTTTGGTTTTCTGCTGCCCAAAGGCCTCACAATATATACCCACATCATTTTTTTTCCTCCAAGAAATATGGTAAAACCAAAACAGCCACAAAAATGGACTGCCTAGAGAGAAACCAAATGTTCACTGAGCCTCGCTAGGATGTTATCTTAATTGCAGACGGGGAAACAATTATTTCCCCCCCCCAAAAAAAAACCCAGTTTGGATGAACTTTATCCTTGGCCCAATTCCACTTAAGAGTCATGCAAAAAGAGCAATTGTTTCATTGCAGGGAAAAGAGTGAGGAATACAGTAAGCAAAACAGCATGCTTAATAATCTCTCTGACTTTCTTTGAAAAGGCAAGTTAATCAGCAGTAAGGATTTGTTTGGTTTCACTTATGCAGAGTCCTTTATCATGAACCTGTATCAGTAAGCACAGTATATATTTCCCAAGTGACTGCATGGTTTAAAACACTGTTTCATGCTTTAGGGATTAACATTAAGGGCTAAAAGTGTATGGTTCTAGTTAAAAGCAGTTTTCTACCCCATGGCACTGTCCAAATGTTTATTTTAACTTACATCACTGTCAGCCAGCAAGACAATGGAAACTGGAGTACAACAGAATTGGAAGGGATCAGATTGGGAAAGGATATCTCTTTGGGAGATGGTTATGAATTTTGAAAATTCTGCTATCACAAAACTTACATGGTATGCTAAGTGATGGAACATACAGAGCTTGTGAAATTGGGCAGTTTATAAAGCTAATAAAGAAAGACATACATGCACAAATACATGCATACAAATAATGAAATTTATTGGCAAGTCCCCAATGAATACAGCAAAATAGGCCAACTGAATGTGAACTGATTGCATACAATTGCAGAACTATGCTTTTGTTAGACAACTTCATAGAACCACAGCACAAGTGAACACTGGCTACACTGATGCTACTGTTTCTATACTACAGTATCAAGAGCCACTAGAACTTAAAACAGTCTGTTTGCATCATAAATGAATAAACAAAATTTTCTGACATTCATTAGCTAAACATTTGGAGTACTTCATTAGCCACTGAATAATAATAATAATAATAATAATAATAATAATAATAATAATAATAATAATAATAATAATAATAATAATAATA
>JANHFL010001747.1:0-28013 GCA_032468155.1 Oxyrhabdium leporinum | reverse complement strand
CTATCTATCTATCTATCTATCTATCTATCTATCTATCTATCTATCTATCTATCTATCTATCTATCTATCTATGGAATAGCTCTTTACATTTACTGTTAAGTAAAGAGTTAAGAGTGAACAAAATAGAAAAAAAATGAATACACTTGATTCAATTATCCCTGGAAGAAAGTCACTATACAGAGAATGAGACTTTAATAAGATAGGTTATTGCCTCAACTAAAAATCAATACAATTAAAGGATTACTAAACATAATTACAGATTTTCTGAAGCATCCAGGAAGCAGAAGGATAGCGAATCTCCAACAAGCTTCCTGTAATTATTCATTTACACCTTTTAGAACTCAGGGACTCCTTCCCTTTGATTATTCATCATGCAGTAACTACATAAAGTATCTGCCCAGATCTAAGTAATGGTTAAAACCAGTCCCTCCAGACAGAAAGTTAAGAATGCAGGATATAGACATCACAAGGCATTGCTGGAAGCATGGAAAGACTATTTTTTAATGGCCACTGAAAACAAATTATTTAGCTGGATGCAGGTGGAGAGATCTACTATAGCAGAGAATGCCATGCTAGACACAAATATTTGGCGGTTCAGGCCATCATGATAGAATATTCATTTTTTGTCTTCAAAGATGCTTCTTTTTTTGCATCAACTTGGGATCCCTATTTTTTATTTTACTACTAAACAACCCATGATCCATTGGGTCATTATTTCAGAGATTTCTTTAACTAACAGAATGACCATGTGGTGGGGGGAAAAAGCAATGGGGGCAGGAACAACTTCCAACTTCCTGCTTTCCCATTGACTTTGCTTGTGGAAAACTGACAGGAAGCATCAGAAATCGCTTATTCTCTTTCTTGGCTAATCCACAGAACTGCCTGCCAATTTGTTGAGGGGAGGGGAAACAAAGGGAGCTGTGGACTGCAAGGAAAATTGCATCCCCGTTCCCTATCCTGTTGTGTTCCCAAGGGCTCCTTCTCTGCAGAGAGAAAGAGGGCTTAGCTATCAACTGCTAGCACCCTACAGCCAACCCTACCAGACCAGCAGTCAGCTTAGTCACTTCTCTCACTGCCCTCCATTGTTAAGAGATTCCAAACTTCAGCCATAGTTCAAAATACCAAATTGCTACTCGCTCATAGGGCCGTGCCGCCAACCAATTGAGTGCAGGGGCCAGAGGTAGGTAGGAAAGAGGACAGAGGGATATGGCTGTTTCATCTTCCCATGTGCCACACACCCTACAGGCTTTTGGCAAATGTAGCCAGCAAGTGGAATGGCGCTCAAGTAGCAGCAACTTAGCCAAATTTCAGTCCCACAGGAGCAATGGATCCTAGATGTTGGACATATTCTGTAAATTAGCTCATTTGAGGTATCTTGGTTCAAGAATTTTTGCCCTATAATGCTCCGTTTCTCCCAATTGAAAGTTACACACACACACACATACACACACACACACACACATATATATATGATTAGATTCAGCAAGAACTAAGCCAAAGTTAAAACAAGTCACATTTTGCCTTCGTGTTATGTATGAACCTGACCACTCCCTTTATCCACTCCGGTTTTACAAATTATATCTCCCCCCCTCCCATTTCCCTTTCTTTTTCAAAATGATACCAGCCTTCAAAAACATTTTAAAAAATGGATGACAACAGTCTATTTAAGATCAAGACAACCAGCTGTGGAGCCTTTTTCTATATGCCCCATTGGCATTTCCCCAAATGCCCATCAGTATTGATGTTATTTTACACATGTGTATTGTTTTTTTCATGACGCTTCCTAATGGACAGGCACTGAATAAAATTCATGTATTTTCAGCAGAGTGTAAATGTTTATTTTTCTCTCCTGGATTTTCAAATAATGCCATTTTACATTGTAGAAATGAAGCAAGAATACATCTTTTTTCAATCGTTATCCCATTCCTGTTTTGTTTCATCAAACTCTAGCTTCACATGTGCCTGCAATATTAAATTAAACCATCAGATACAAGATGCAACCCTTCTTGCCCCTCTGCAGGATCTTAAATCATCTTGCTGTTCCCTTGTCACAGCATTCAGCTTTTTCTGTGCTAAATAGATTAAACGATTTGTCAAAAGGCCAGTCATGTCCTTAACCAAGATAGAATGGAGATGTTTGTGTACCAGACAGACCTTCTTACCCAGCATCTCAATTAGGAGTCAAACTAAAAAAAGGACCATAAAAAATTGAAGTGGGTCTCAATTTTCTCCTACCTTGTTTCCTTTGGCCAGGTGGGGAAAAATACCTTATGAAAGAGTTAAGAATCCAGTGAGGAAATTGGGTTAATAAAGTTGCCTATTGTTATATGAAATATGGTTGCCGAATATCCGACATATATCGTATAACATTTTATTTATGCCAAGCAGTTTTCACTAATCTGGTCTTGAAAACTTGGTTCTGCATATTCTGAGTTAGCCTCCTTATTCAAAGGTGTTTGTTTGTTTTTTAAATGAAAAATAGAACTTGTTTGATTAACATTATTTTGATCTTCTTCTACTGATCTGCTACAATAAAAGCTCCTGGATATAAATGATCCCAGCTTGAGTTTACAGTCTTGCTCTTAATGTTGCACTGAAATCAGTCCACAGAGCCTCAGGTCTATCTTTGGCAGAAAGAGCATCTTATTGCCACAGTTTTGCTAGCATGTATAGCCCAGTCACAAAATCCTCAAAACTCAAGCTCTTGAAGACTTTACTGTTTCATTGTGAATTAATGTGGTTAATAATGTGGTTACATCGTTCTGAAATTGTGGAGAAAATGCTACTTTTCTATAGGTATATACACTTAGCAAAATCCTAGCCTTCCTTACCTTGCTCAAACTATGAGTCATGGTGCACCAGAAACATTATAAGACAATGGATAGAGCAGGGGTCCCCTGGTCTGTGGACTGGCACCAGTCTGCAGCATGCAAGAAACTGGGTCGCACAAACAAGCAAAGCCCCATCCGTGGGATGCAGGCAGCGCACAAAACCATGTCCCCTCCATTGTAAAACCTCCCTGGTGCTTAAAAAGAGCTGCTGTGAAAGAGGACTACTAGAATCTTTCTTGCAAATTCTTTCTGAGCAAACTTGTTAAAAAACTACATGGAATGGAACTGCTCAATGAAATCTGAGTGCTCTTTTTTACTTCCCCCCCCCTCAAAATACCATGAGTGCTACATTTCAGAGAAGTATTTATGCCCCAAAGGCCCAAGACTGCTACGCAAAACTCTATAATCATCATTCTGCAGAAAGAATTATGAGAGAGAGTAAGGGAGAAGAGCTGCCAGGCAGCACTGAGGAGGAAATTGCAAACGGTAGGGGAGGGATTTATAAGTACCAAGCACAAGGCTGGAAAAAAAGAAGATAACTGGTTATCTCAGTGTAGCTGCCTTGGGAAAGCACCAGCAGCAATCGATGGCAGAAGCTAGCCAATTTTGTCACATCCTCTGAAATTAATAGGGATTAGGTTTCCTTAGCTCTTGGACGGGGCAATTCCAAGAAATCCCAAGAGTACCGGCTAAATTGGGAAGACTAAAGTATTCCAGGAAAAAGGCAGCTATTTTCTAGCTCTTGTCTAGAAAACCACATGTATGTATCCATGAAGTCACCTGGAGCTGAGTCCCTACAGTAAGTTTTACCTTTTTACTGTTTTATTGCTATGGTTAGAATTTAGCACTCTTAAGCTTGAACTGGAGGAAGAATTCTACTGAACTCTCAACGCTGCTATTTAGGTCTCTTCCAACTAATGCTATGCTAATGTTAATGCTAATGCTATTTTTTATTCTTTTTGATTTCTGCAGTACAATTAGTTTTCAACTTATGACCATTCATTCAGGGGCCATTCAGAGTTACAGTGGTTATAGAATGAAAGGATTTACAATCCAGGCCTAAAGTTACAGTTGTGGCAGTGCCCCTGGTCATATAATCAAAATTCGGGCACTTGGTAATCTGCTGGCACATGACTGCAGGGGTGTTGCAACTATTCACCTGCACCTCCACATCTGTCCTCTTTTGGCCCCCTGCTCTCTGTTGACCCAGGTATTTTTTTGTTTACCCTGCTTATGCGGTTTGCCCGACCTGGTCGCTGGGCCACACTTGAGCTGGCTTTCCATTGCAAAAAAGAAAAGGCAAAGCAGCCCAAGCTGCAGTGTGCCAACAATGCCCCTTCACAGAGTCCTTGGGCTGGGCTGGGCTGAGCTGGGGCTGGCTTTACACTGTAAAAAAGGGGGGGAAAGAAAGAGGAAATCACAATCCCTGAGCCTCAGCTCTCCCGGGAATGCTTTGCAATGGGGCGTTTTGGTGTGCTGTGGCTCAGGGGCTGCTTTTTCCTCTGCCCCCCTCCCCCCCAAGATGAAACCAACCCCAGCCCTGCCCAAAAGCCAGGTTGGGCATACCTTATCAGCAGCAGAAGCAAGAACACGGTTGAGGTCACCTGGGGCCAGAGAGTGCAGGGCGGCAAGGGTCTTCGACTGCTGAAGTTTCCTGACGCATGGCAAACAATCACAGAGTCACACAGTTCTGGGCTCTTTGCTGACCCACAAGGAAGGGTGCAGGGTGGCCAAAAGGGTAGAGATGGTGGAGGGAGATAGATGGAGGTGGCGGGGGAGTTAGAGGCAGTCCTTTACCTTACTAAGGCTCAAGTCAGGGAGGAGCCAAGCCTGGAATAGCTTTGATTGTGATGGATCTTTGGTTAACGACTGGAAATTTAACAGCAACAAGAATTGCTAGAACTGTGGATGCTAAATAATGTCTTGCTTTACAACCATTTGCTTAGCATCCAACATTCCAATCGTAATTGTGGTCATAGGACTACCTATGTAACATACATAATAATAAAGAGGTGAGCTAAACAAGAATCCCAAAGGAACAAAGAGTAAAAAGCATTCACAAGAGCATATGTATCGTATTAAGCTATATAGTGATTTATTTTATGTTTTAGCACATGGTGCTATATTAAACCATTCAATGTCATTTGTAAACCATGTTTAATAGCTTACATACTAGCTGTCTGGCTTACTCAATACATCCTGGTAAAACAAACCATAGTATGCAGATCAGTTGATAGACTCTGTTCAGCCTCATTATTCAAGAAGTCTGTGCGAAACCAAATTATGTCGCTTGTAAATTAACAAAGCATCTTGTGGATTATTGTGTATGGAACTGCCAGCTTTAGAATGAGGCCACGTGGTTTCCTCAAGAGTCACCATGGATGTCCAGGCTTTTACCCTCAGTCATCGTGGAGCAGGATGTCTTAGCACCTGGTATGAACAGCTTTCAAAAAGGTCTGACAGATGTGTTGTGATTTTCATTTTCATCCGAAGCTATTTTACAACATGTATTATAACATGTATTCATCAACCACAAAGTATATTAATAAAAGATACTTAATTGCTAGCTTGCCTACAGAGATTTGTTCCTATTTCCATGAAGCTTTAAATTGCTAGTGCTTTCAATTTAAGTAGTGTAACAAATTCTTTTGAATAGAGTTGAAAAAAAAATCTAAAAACTTTGGTACTTGAACATTTCAGGGGAACAACAAATTTACAATGTTCCTTTGTAAATAGGAACCCTGCACTGAAATTACACTAGAAACTACAGTCAAGAAGCACTATCTTAAACCTATGTTTCACTGAGTTCAAGGGCAGTTGCTTTCAGGGAACTAATGGCATGAGTACAACCCAAGATTACAGCTCCTTGGACCTGGCTTACACAGGTTATACAGTGGAAGTTAAACAATTTCCTATTTATAGAAGTATGTTTAGGGTTTTTAGAGCAGCATTTTGTATAGGTTTTCCTTTTGTCTGAATATCAATTATCCAAAGCCTGGCAAAGATAATGGGGCTGGAAATGACGTGAGTTGAAATCTACAGTATGTGGCAATGTGCTGGTTAGAGGAGGCCGTTCTTGACGGTTCCCAGTGGCTGCCCATTAGCTGTTTAACAATTACAGACAATCCTCAACTTACAACCATTCATTTAGTGACCATTCAAAGTGACAATGGCACTGGAAAAAGTGACTTACAACCAGTCCTCGCACTTACAACCCGATGGTCACATGACCAAAATTTGAGCACTTGGCAATCAGCATGCCTTTATGACGGTTGCAGCTCCTAGAGTCATGTGATCACCATTTGTGACCATCCCAGTTGGCTTCCGACAATAAAGTCTATAGTGGAAGCCAGATTCATTTAACGACTGCACCATTCACTTAACAAGTGAAGTGATTTGACTAAGAACTGTGGCAAAAAGATTGCAAAATTGAGCACAACTCATTTAACAACTGCCCTGCATAGCAATGGAAATTTTGGTCCCAATTGTGGTCATAAGTTGAGGACTACCTGTATGAAATTAATTAGCATCTTTTAATTTTCCTAATGACCCTAAAATGGACACAGCAGCAAAAAAGGCACTCCCAAATACCAAACTATTATCAGGTGTGCGAATCCAGGCAATGTAATTGCAATGCCACTTGGGCTACAATTCCCATTATCTCACCTTGCAAGCTAGCATTGAATGGACTTTAAGGGATGGCTACAACAGCATATTATTTTACATGTCTTGCTCTCTTCCGCAAATATTCATTTTAATTTCGTCAAGGGTAGAGTTATATTTTAGTTTAATATCGGTACCTCTATTTGTTTTCTAGTCAAATTATGTGCTCTTTTTGCATTCTTTACAAAGGTAAAATCTTTTTTAAGATGAGTTCAGTCAGCATGTTTCTGTATTTCCATATATATGTCCATCTTTACTGATTACAAATTGATGAAGTAAAGAAGCAAACCTACCTAGTATTTAATTTTGTCAAAAAGGTCAAAATTCTGGTTTTTGCCAAAATAGCAAAACAGGATCATAAATAGATTTTGGGGACTCCGTTGTAACTTTGAACAGTTATAAATTCAGGGCTATCTGAACTTTGGGCTGATTAATGGCCAAATAAAGATTACTTGACTTTGCCCTTGTCTTTTGGAATGTTTTTTCAAGTTCTGATACAGCCCACAACTTTGATATTGCATATTATACCCTATCCTCTTTTTTTCTTTTTTAGGAAATCAAGCAAAAAGATACCTTAATTTGCAAGTTATCCAGGTTTTATATTAGTTTTCCCCAATGAAAGATGTTCCATATGTAATGTCTAATCTAGAAATCCAAGAAAAGGATCCAAAATCTGAAGTTACATCTTTTGTGTTATGTTCCTGATTATAAATACTGTCCAGGTATGATTACAATTTCCCCTAATCATGTTGCTGTAATAGGGCAGTATGACTTTTTTTCCCCAAAAATAAGGTTAGCACTTGGTGAAAGGGATGTATGAAATGAGTGGTGGATAAGATGCAGGTGTGTACTGCCCTATTAACTGGGTTTTTGATAACATATTGCAGAATGTGCGTCACTGAATTTAATGAGACAATAGTAAACAGTAAAGTTCTGCTTGGAACAGTAGAATAGTTTCAAGAACAACTGCTTCAACAAGAAAGTTTTATAGAGCAACAAAATTACACCACGGATGAAGTTAACAGTGTAAACATGCCAACTTATGGGTCATATTTCAACATAAAATATAATTTGCAGGATTCACAAAATACATAAGCCCTGGTTTCCAACTTATATTTGGGATCACAGTATAATAACTCATACACACATAAAAAATGCATAGCATTTGGTGGGAACCGAATGGATGCAGTTTGTGTATGAAGGAAGGAATTTAGTTTATATAAGAGAGCCCAGATGTGGGGCAAACAAGACTGTGCATTAAATTAAATCTGTCTGAAAATGTTCTCTTACAATTTTCAACATTGTTTTTATTCCCCTCTAGCAATAAGAATGATTTTTTTAAATACAGTTCTCATTTCTTTGGTTTGTCAGCAAGGTGTGATTTGAAATCAGGGTGTATGGCTTAATCCATTGTACAAAACCCAACCATGATGTTTTCAATAAACCATGGTTAGCAAACTGCAACTTAATGCAATATACATGCCCAGCCATCCATCCTTATTTGTAAGCAAACTAAACATGTGCAATAAATGTAACTCTTAACCACTTGCTTCCTTCTGAAAGTCTCAGAACTTTTCAGCTATCCCAAAGGTGCTTTTTCAAGAGGCAACTGGACTTCCTTGTTTTTCTTTGAGGACGTTTCGCTTCTCATCCAAGAAGATTCTTCAGCTCTGACAGGATGGTGGGGAATGGAAGGATTTATACTCCTTGCAGACAGCTGGTCATTCGTATTCTTTGGGAGTGCCACTTGGAGGTTAATCACCCGAGTGGTGCCAATGGGTGTGGAGCCTTGCTGGGACTGCTGAAAGGACAGTGCTTTCTGAAGAATGTTTTCTGCCCTGCGTCCCTTCAGTGTTTTGAACCCAGGGCACAGGCGCAGGTTATTGGGGATGAGCGCCTGTCGTTTGCGTCTCAAACCGAAGCGCAAATGTTTCCTGAACTTCCAGCTACTTTTCCTTTAGAAAACTGGAAATCCACCGTTCTGCTTCGAAGACCAATCAGGGGCGGGATAGCCGAGCGCTCAAACGGGTTTTTTAAATTATTATTATTGCTTAGGGGATCGCGATTGTCACCGAAGAATCTTCCCAAAGAGGGAAAAGCAACGGCAGACACTCCCGACGCCATTCGGTTTCCTTGAAAGTGAAAGTTTTTGCTTCGGACGCTGTTTCACTCCCCTCCGGTGAAGATTCGAGGCCGCCACTAAGCCGCAACCCGCGCGCTCTCGCCGTTAGGCGGTGTGTGTGTGTGTGTGTGTGTAGAAAACCACGCCCCCGCCGCGCTCGTGGAGGCCGGAGATTCCGGTAGTGACGTGAGAGGAAGCGGATCTCCGAGCAGGAGAGGCGGCACCCCACCCGCACGGAAAGTCGTGGGAGCGGCAGCAGCAGCGCCATGGTGGATTACAGCGTCTGGGATCACATCGAGGTGTCCGACGATGAAGACGAGACTCACCCCAATATCGACACCCCCAGCCTTTTCCGATGGCGGCACCAAGTAAGGGAACGGAGCGCCCCCCAGCCCCTTGCCGCGGGCGTGGCGTTGGGGAGTAGGGAAACGCCGGAGAAGAAGATCCTTAAGAGGCGTGGGCGGTTGGAGGGTCTTCGGGAGGGTCGGGTCGCCGGGGGATTTCGCTGCCTCCTCCCACACGACGCGCTCTAGGATGCGGGGCCTTCCTCTCGGCCTCCCATCGCTTCGGGGTAAGCCCAAAGGCGTGGAGGGCGGGGCGCCACAATGAAGGCGAGCGCTGCTCCCCAGCCGCCTTCGCCTGTGAAATTTGCTCCTTGACTGGTTAGCCGAGCAAGGCCTTGGTTGCTTCCGGAGGCGCCGCCCTTGCTTCGCTGCTCCAGGCGTGCGGGAGATCCTACGGAGGGGGCTTTCTCCACTTTCCTTTCAGCGCCCGCCTTTCCTTGGCCCGAGCTCTTCCCCCCACTCCACCCAAATCTTATATAGCCTTTAGGTTTCGTTTTAAAAGGGCTCAAGGACCGAGAAGACCAAACACTCTACCGCTCTTTTTCCCTCTTAAATTTCCCGCGTTCCCTAAAAATTCTGTCAATTTGTTACAAGCCGCCTAGAGTAGTCCTCCCTCCCTCCTCCCCCTCGCCGAGATAGGCGGCAAATACATTTAACAACCAAACAAAAGTTTGGATTTTATGTGAGGAAGAGGAGGAGGATTGTCACCAATCCCTGAGCGTCTACATTATTATATCACCGTTCCCGCAGTAGCTTGCGATCGTTTCCAGTATATAAATCACTAAATAATCATACTTATGTTGCCCAATATTCTGCATTGTGATGTTTTTGCGGTGGCTGTTAGGTGAATGCTGTAGGTGCTGCGGTTGTGAAGCGAACAAATGGTTTGCTATGGGGGTAGTTCTGGCAAGAGCAGAAGTAGAATGAAGTCACATGACCGCAGGACACTGCAAATGGCCATTAATGCAGCCATTTGCCAAGACCCCGAAGTGTAATCATGTGATCATGGGGGGGGGTGTCAGAATTTTAAATCCAAGTTGTAAATACCCGCAAGGCAGGTTTGTTGGAACTTTGAATGGTTGCTGAGTGACCAATTATATGTCAAGGACTATCTGTACATGCACCGGGCTTATTTGAATTACCCCTTTCCGTCTGTACTGAAAATGTAGAATAGGATTCCTATTTTTCCATATGAGAGGGATCGTGTAGTACTTAGAAATGAAGCTCAATGTTCAGCAAGTGGCATGTAGTGGTACCTTGGTACTCAATTGCTTTGAATCTCATTGAATTTGGTACTCAATGCACTTTAATGTGAACATTTTATTCCACTATTCATTTGTTTGGTGCTCAACGCTCAAGCTAGAATGTCAACTACCTTGTGACTTGCTACATTATTCTTTATGAGAAAAATTATGAGAACTTATTGTTCTAGGTACTCATTGCAGCTCCTGGAACCAACAATGAGTTCATTGGTTAATCGAGGTACCACAGTATTTTCACATACACATACACACACACACACAAACCTTATAAAAGATAGGCTGAAAAAATTTAAACAGCAAGAGTAAACAGTTTTCAGATCAACGTGATCTCTAAAATGCTTATATCTAGCATAAATAGCATAAACTATTCATAGTCCATGAGCTAAGAAGAGAGATAATCTATTCTGATCTTGTATGTAGGCTGTGGCTTAGCCTAACTTGTATTAGGGCATGGAAGATAAGAACCTGTATTAAAAATCTTGCAAGGATGAACTCTGTAAAAGCCAGTGATTCTTCAAGGCTAAATCATAGAAAATTATGATAAAAAGATGTTGCTTTTTGCATAGCAAATACTTGATTTCCTTTATCTAGAATGATTCCCACTTCCTGCTGTTGAATTTAGTTTGACTAATAAGGTGCAATGTTGTTTCTCCTATACCTAGGAATAAAAGTCCTTATCTTGCAGATAGCAGTGATAACAGATCCTTTAGAAGTAACTGTAATCTTGAACTACTATCTGAGCTTGATCTGACTCCTTTTAATAGAGAAGAACTGTTAAATAAAAATCATGTAAATAATTGAATATATTAAGTCATCCCTTCAGTGTCTGGATTGGGAAAAAAGTATGTGGAACTTTAGTTACTAAGGTTCAGTTCCTTTATCAGCAGTGACCTCAACCAAATATTTTCTCAGCCTGATCAATACAACACATAATAAGTTTGTAGATTGGGGGCCATTCCTGTTTACAGAATTGCTTCATTTCGTTGATATTTTGGTGCTGTTTTGCACAAACTCTTACTTCAAACCGGATCATTTTTAATAGATTAAGCTCTAGGCTTAGGGTAGGCCATTTCAAAATATAAAATTACTTCTATTTAAGCCAAGCTGTTATAGATTTAGTAGTATTTTTAGGATCATTGAATTGAAACAATTCATTTAAGCTTCAAACAAGATGAATTCTTTGATAGACTGCTGTAGAATTTCCTACAATCCTGAATCCATTGTTTTGTCAGTGATTTTAAATATCTCAGTTTTTGGGACTGCATACTTCCATTGACATGCTTCGCAGATGAGATTAGATTCCTTCATTTCAGTGCAGTGTTTTATTTTCTGTAATTTTAACATTTCTTATCAGTGACAGAAAGTTCCACTTTCATCTTGTCTGTTTTTAGAACTTCAGTCCAATAGCAGTTAGATCACCCCCAGCAAACCTCAGGTGAGCAGCAGTGTGCATTCTGGGAAAAAAAGTATTTTTTCATACTTAGTATCCCCCCCATACATACCACGCTTCTTCAATATTTTCCTTATGATAGATGCCTGAACACTAATATTAGACAATACAAGTGGCTAGCAGATCCTTTGTTATTACTGTATTTGGGTTCTTTTCAACTTCCTACAGTATTATACAACTTACTGTTGAGGTGACACTTAGACAATCATTCCTGGGGAGAGTAATAATCTGCATTTTTTCCACTTGTACACTGTCTCCTTGACCATGGATTGATGATGGCCAAAATCTTTGTCAGCAATTTTATTTCTTTCCAGTTTCATGAACTTCTACTCTTGTAGAAGTTCTTAGCTACAAAAATCTGTCTTTAATCTGAATATAACTCATTTCCAAAAACTATCAGAACCCAATAGAGGTAAACTTTCTGTGCGTGTTTTATTGGGGGGAGGACTCCTCAAACTCAGACGTAAATGTCCTCTGAGATATTAGATTGACTGAGGAGTTGATTAATGTATTCACATAACATTTTCTAACAAAGTAGCGAGTGTTGGCTCAGTATGTTCAATGAAGACATGACATACTGTTTTATGTTTTAACCAGAAGTTCTTTTTCTTTAGTAAAACTAAGATGAAGTTCAAATTGCACTGTAAGTCACAGGACTATAGGATTAGATAGTTCTTAAGGATGCTCAATTTTTGTTTTACCAGTCTAAAAGGAATTTGTCAAATAGCATTTATTAAATGTGTAACTTGCCTTTCCACCAACTGATAAAATATAATGAAAATCAGTAATTAGTCCTCAACTTGCAACTGTTTATTCAGAAACCTTTCAATTATGGCAGTATTGAATGAAGGCACTTACGACCAGTGCCCAAAGTTATGGCGGGTTGCAGTGGCTCTGCAGTGATTACAATTTGGGCACTTGGAAACCTGCTTACACTTATAACCACAGAGGCTCTTGAACTCCCACCCACTATGGTCCTTCGGCCTCTTGCATTCCCTGGCCCTTGTTGCCTAGCTGACTTTCACATGTTTTTGCTCCTGTTGCTGACCAAGCACACTCAGTCTGACCCTTCACAAAGAAGCTACTGGCAGCGTGAGGCTTTCTTCCCAAGGTTGCATATGGTGGCTTCCTCACAAGACCCTGGGGATGGTCTCAGTGGGCCAGTAGCTGCTTCACAAGGGGCCCGGGCAGGTACATCTTGTCAACAGCAGAAGCAAGAAGACAGCAAAGGTCAGCTGGAGTGACAGAGCACAGAGTGGCAGGAGCCTCGGAGTACAGGATGATAACTACAGCTGGGGTAGCTGAGCTTTCCTGGGAACTTCAGGTTTGCACAATATTACTGAGGCGCCACACTGCTAGGGCAGCTAAGCTTTGTGCTATAGCTCAGAGGTCTTTTACAGGCCCAGAGCTACAGCATGCCAAGAAGCCCTTGAGCTGCAGTGTAGCAAGTAGCCCCAGAGCTAATTAAGTATAATACACATAATTTGGGCCAGCCTTGCCCTATGTACATTTCATCAACTTTGGCAAATCCTTACTACAGAAATAGTAAAAACAATTACTCCCTGTTCAATTGAATTTTCTGAAGACTTCAGTTAGAAGCCATTAATACTTGCCAAGCTGGAAAAGTTGCAAATCATTTCTAAAGTTCTGGGGCTCCATGATCTGCAATTGGAAACTTAGTCTTGAAATGAGAAGATTTGGAAGAATAATATTGGCTGTCCCATTAAAATAACCAAGAGTGGTTATTCTGTCAGAATCCAAGAGGACAAATGCAAGATGAATCTGCAGCAAAGCAGTGGTACCAGACAAACAAGTCTACAAGAGAATAGATGGGGAACAAATTCAATATTTTAGACTGACCCAAGTAGATATCTAGATTTAGTCCCATAAAGATTTCATGACAGAACCTAAAGCTAGCAGGTCTTGCTAGAAAATACATCGCCTTGGTAGGATGTTCTCAAACGGGTCCACCAACCCCTGGGCTGCAGCCCACTACCAGGCCACGGCCTGTTTGGAATTGGGCTGCACAAGTGGATGGCCAGTGCATGTGCGTGCACCTCGACTTGCGTGAACAGTGGGCTGGCGCACACCTGCACAGCTTCACTTGCACAAGCAATGGGCTGGTGCATACATGTGCGTGCCAGCCCACCACTTGCACTCCCCTCCCCCCTCGCCGTGCCACCAAGCCATGAAGGCTGGTCTAAAATTCGTATCTGGAGTTGTGAAAGACTGATCACTAGTTACAGGTAACATATGGTTTTAGTTATTTAAGATTAATGTATGTAACCAGTTACTCAATCTAAGAGGGTGATTACCTGTGTGCGTGCATGCGTGCGTGTCATATGTCTGTGTCACATGGTGTTCCTATTTGTCTTCATATTGTGCTACAATTTGTGGACTGATACATCCATTGTACTTCCATTATACTCACAATATGAATTTCAAAGTAAAGGATATTTTGATGTTAGGAAGGTGTATTTAAACAACCTGTTCTCTAGGCCCGAGTTGAACGGATGGAACAGTTCCACAAGGAGAAAGAGGAAGTAGACAAAGCATCCCGGGATTGCAAACGCAAGTTATCTGAGTGCCAGAAGAAGATAAAAGAACTTGAGTTGACCAACGTAGAGAGCAGCAAAACTGAGTTGCAGAGGTTACAGGCTGAGGCACAGCAACTCAAGAAAGAAGAAAAGAGCTGGCACAATAAGTTAGAAGAACTCAGGAAGAAGGAAAAGAATATGCCCTGGAATGTTGACACTCTTAGCAAAGATGGCTTCAGTAAGGTGGGTCTTCTTGATTGGATTCTTTTTCTGCCTTGCTTCTGAACCTTAAAATGGAATGGAGAGGACTTGTAAGCAAAGCTATATGGAGCATACAGCGTACTGCTGTCTATGTTTGATAATAGTGAGATAACGATTGCCGATGTCCACATTCCCTAAAACCTGAGATATATCCATGGGTAATTTCAAAAGTAAGTGTACAATTACAGCAACAATGGTGTTATTTTATGGAGAATGAATGTAGCCATTTTATTAAAAAAAGGACTTTTAAAAAAGTTGCTGAAATTCTTTGGGATCAGTGGGCAGAAGTTCATTTTTTGGGGGGTTACAAATTCATTTGTTTTCAACAAAGACAGACAGTTGTAATTTGATGGAAACAAAAATGAGCTGTAGAATGAATAGCTGAAGAAGCCTTGAGGTTTTCCAAAGGAAAGTTGGCTCTAAATCTAACAAATCAATAACATGAGTTATGGCTGGGAATATTCATATTACTTGGCAACAGTTTGATCAGGGTAGTAATAGGGTATAAGGTTAGTCATTTGCTGAATACTTTATAGGATTGATTTAAAACTTCTGAACTGTTTCAGCCCTTCATTTTTTTGCTATTGCTTTACTATTTGCCTTAGGTTGTTTTGGAAATAATTTAATATTATTGAGACACTGTGAGGGTTTGAGAACAGTGAGAGAACATTAGTGTGCAGGAATGGGAAATGCCATAAGGTAATCGTATTTTGCTGACTTTCAGGGCTGATATTTAAGTCTTGAGCACCAGGGCTCAAGGGAAGGGATATTGATATTGAAGTTGAAGGATATCTAAAGGATCACATGCTTCCAGTTAAACAGTTGTGTCATTAACATGACTTTATTATTGTAGAGTGTCTTCAATGTCAAAACTGAACAAGGTGAGGAATCTGAAGAACAAAAAGAGAAGAAGCACAAAACATTTGTGGAAAAATATGAGAAACAAATCAAGCACTTCGGTAAATCGAAAATTAGCTTTTCCAAAAATATATTTGGACTGTGATCTATAGGAATGTTTATATATATCAGCAAAGAAATGTGTAGAAAAAAAATGCAGTAATTGTTTTTTTCCTGGATTACCATCTTGTCTAAGAGCATTTGGAACTTATGTAACCAATTGTACTTGGTTGGGGGGAAAAAAGGCAATACACATTTTTGGGGGAAAGGTTTTGCAAATTAGGCAACCTAAATATGTTCAGATTATATTGGACAATTAAAGGGAGTCAACTGAATCATATATTCCAGTCAGGGAGATGACATCAACCATTAAAAGCAAAATACAATCAAAACACGTTAATAACCACTGTAGGATTTGTTTGCACATGACATAGGCTTATGGATCATGCCAAGGTTAAAAGAGAATTCTCTTAGTCTTAGGAAAAAAGTTACTGAAGCTAATGACTCATGACTTCATAATGACTAATGAAGGGGCTCCAAAACCTATGCCAGAAACTTGCCTCCATCAGTCCACAGTCAGGCACATAGTGTAAAAATGAGATAATATAACATCATTGTCACTTACTTACTGGGACATACAAGCCACTCAAATCCACTCAGCAACACTGTGAGCAGCTTACATTCCCTTCTACAGTATATTAAAATGAAAAAAATACTATAAAATAACCAAATATGCTATTTAAATTGTGTTATTGTTTCTTTGATTGTTTCTATTTATATGGTATTCGTTTCTGCTTATTTAGTTGCTGGTAAATAGATAAGTAAATAAGAATGTGCTTAGGGCTGTTTGACCTTTTTCTTGACCTCTGCTTACTATAGCAAACAGCCCTAAGTGCACTCTTCCCCATCTAGCTCAGAGAACACCAAGATCAATATAAGCTACAAATATTCTCCACTATTGCATGTCAGATTTTGGTATAAGCTCTGGCTGGGAAAATAATTCCCTTTATAAGATGTGGAAAGAATTCAATTTGACATTGCTATTTTTCTGTTCTAAAGGAATGTTGCGGCACTGGGATGATAGTCAGAAATACCTATCTGATAATCCACATCTTGTTTGTGAAGAGACAGCCAATTATTTAGTCATCTGGTGTATTGATCTGGAAGTAGAAGAGGTAAGTGTGAAGCCTATGGAACTTGTCCAGGAATTTTAGATGATAATGATAAGCTTTGTCTATCAAACGTGACAAACTGATCTGGATCACTGAAGTATGAAAGGCAATACGTTCTTCTAATGCCAGAGGATTCTTTCTGGGCACCACACCAAATAATTTTTATGTAGTGGCTACAAAATTATATGGAATTACTTTGTTATATGAATCAATAGCTTTTATGACTTACTGTTTCAAAATACATTAAGAAATACTGAAAATCTTAGGTACTGTAAGGCAAGCTTTTAAGAACCTTGCCCTAATCTGTTCCTTAACTTGTGCCCAAATAGCACACTTAATATTATTTGGATACCAATAATTGCCAGCATTCCTTTTTCTGGAATCTGAAACTATTGTTTATAGTTACCTAATAAATGGCTAGTGCACTGTACAGTAAACATCTGATTCTGCTTCAAAAGATTAGCTTCCCCTGGCAGTAGAATTATTTCAATTTTCAGTTTGTGTCTGGTAGTATAGTAGTTGAGCCTTGCTGAGTACTTGTAGATTACATGCCCAAAAGAAAATGTTTGCTTCAGAGATGTTCTCATTGATTTGTTGAAGTTACAAACTGACACATGAAAATAGTCAAGTGCTAAAACTTAGAAGGAAACATAACCAAGAAGGCAATATGCCATGAGTTTGGTAATCAAAAATTTGGGGTTGCCTGGAGTCTAAAAGGAGAGAGATTTGAAACTATTTTGTTGTGGTTACTTAATAATGTTTTACTCTAAATGGAATGAAATCCAGTGCTATCTTCAGTGTGGATGACACAATTCCCTTTCCATTCCTACACATGGAGTCAAAATTTGCTCTGGAAGGTTGGACCTTCTTGAGCAGATTTTAGGTGCTGATAATGCAGGAGGCTGCAGTTGCATTGTAAGAATGGATTTTACCTGAGTTCTTAGAGCAATGAATAAGAAAAGACAACATTAAAAATTCAAAACCACGAACATTTCAGCGGAATTTATTTAAAAACTGAATAGTTAAAATGTGTTCACCAACAGCAAAAGAGTGAAGATAAGGCCAATATTGATGGCTTTGAAATGTTTTTCTGTGGTCATATTCCTAACAATTTTAGTCATAACATATAATGTAAATATGCTTATATACTAGGTTGATAAAAATCGGATTTTTAAGTTGTATAGATGGTTTTAAATACCAGGTTTGTAATCTGGGAGTTCTCCTAGAGGTAGGATTATTAATCACATGTTTAACAGATCTTTTGCCCAACTGCAATTGGTGTGCCAGTAGTTTTATATATAAATAAAATAAGATGAGAAACAAAAATTACCTTTCCTTTTTCTGAAGTCAATTTTGTGATTGGATGTCCTTCTAAAAATCATAGAATGCCACCCACAACTATTTTTGTTACACTTGTATATCTGAGAAGCTGCCTAGAACAGCTCATTCGGGAAAAATACGTAAATGTACATTTGTTCTGAATTATTAAAGCTGAAATACATCTTTGTTATTTTTCTCAGAAACATGCCCTGATGCAACAGGTAGCCCATCAGACCATAGTGATGCAGTTCATTCTAGAGCTGGCTAAGAGCCTGAAGGTTGACCCTAGAGCTTGTTTCAGACAATTTTTTGCTAAAATCAAGGTGAGTTTTACGCAGGTGAGAGAAAACATACTGTCATAAGTGCAAAAGGAATAAAGAAAAACAAAGCATCTTTTCTTTCATAGCAAAACCTTGCTCACAGGAAGTCTTTTGATTATGGAAGGGCAAAAGTCTTATTGTTTGATATGTGCAGTTTTGCTGAATGAATCACCTATTCTTTTTCTAATCTCCTTTCAGACAGCTGACCAGCAGTATATGGAAGGTTTTAATGATGAACTGGAATCCTTCAAGGTCCGAGTGCAGGAGCGGGCTAAGGCCCGCATGGAAAGAGCTATGCAAGAATATGAAGAAGTAGAGCGGCAGAAACGGCTGGGGCCAGGAGGCCTTGATCCAGTAGATGTGTATGAATCTCTCCCACAAGTGAGTAATGCAAAGAGGCTAGTGCCCCTTTCAGAATTAGATGATTCTTGTGTTTCACCATGGGTTCATATCTGCATAGAGTAGCTAACAAATACAAAACGTTTAGAATAAATTGCTTTATCTTTTGCCCTCTGCCTTCTTTAGCGGCTGTGATGTGAAATAAAAATATAATTTGTGTTGCAGTTGCAAAACTGTGGCTTTCATTTACTCATGTATCTGGGGCAAAGTTAGTTCCATGTAATTGTTAAAATTAGGTACTTTTTTGTGGAGCACTCTTCCTCATTTTGAAATGAAACTAAAATAGTAATTACAAGTGCACAACATACAATAAAAGCAAAAATAGTACAGAAATAGATATAAAGCAATAACATGAAGATAAACATCCTAAGAGAATGAAAATATGTTTGTGTGATACATGAAACTAATAAAAAGGCCCTCCCAGCTCAATGGGAGGAACTTTCCACTGAATAGGCCCATTCTCAGGTAGCCCTTACTGCATTCCACCATGAGAGGGCACCTGAAACAGGATTTCTAGGGATGAATTTAGAGTATTAGCAAAAGCACAAAAGAAAAAAAAAATTCTTTAGATACTATTGTCTCATCAAGAGAGGAAATTAATATATTGTATTGACTTATGATTGGAAATGTTTTTCCTTCAAAAGCAGTACATGCCACATGTGCAAAAAATTCCACATCATTTAAAATATTCAACCAAAGCCCATAAAAATAATCCAATCCTACATATTGCCTGTGATGCCCAAAGGCTAATTTATCCCCAAAATTTTCAGGTAGGGAAAAATATTCAACAGAACATATGTGATTTGAATTGTTAACTAAATTTTAACAGACTTGAGAATCGGTCATAACTCCTTGTTGAAGAATGTCATAATTGTTACCACTCACCTCTAAGAAGACTCTCACAGAAAATTCTAGGCTGGCTAGTATTGCAGGCTCTTAATTTAAAATACCTTTTCTATGTTTAAAGATTTATATGGCTTCCCAACTCATAAAACTGCAACTCTGGGCAACATACAACCAAAATATTTTCCCAACAAAACCTTAGCAAGAACAAAAGGTATATTTGGGCAACCAATATCTACCACCTATTACCTAAAATCTTGGCCCCAATGCTTAAGGGAAGATCCAGAGGTTTAAAAAGCTTTCGAAATGCAAAATGTCAAAGTTTTATTTTGTATGCTCATCTAAGACAAATACAGACTTTTGGAATGGGTGGTTCGCCAATAAAAGGTGGTCAATAATATTTGGATCTCTGCCCCCTGCCGTGGTTTTCTTCTGATCTGTTCTTAATATTCTAACCCTTGTGGCTATTTTAGTGTACTGCTAAGCTTATGTTTGTCTATGGCTTTCTTGTTTCTATGCTGTCTACCACCTCACTCGTGTGTCAGTTGGACGAAGACAGCATAGATGCACAGAACTTTTCTGTGGCTGTTGATAGGAAGGAAACAAAGGGGAATGTCTATGGAGATTCTCCGTCATCCAGAACTAAAGAAGCTTCTTGGATGAGAAGCGAAACGTCTTCAAGGAAAAACAAAGTCCAGTTGCCTTTTGAAAAAACACCTTTGGGACAAAGAGCGTGGAAAGAATTAGTAGTAACTTTTTCTCCCACCTACTTGGCAGAGGGAACAGAGTTGGCTTATTTTAAAGGAGTAGAAAGAAGAAGAAAATGATCAGAATGCTGTGTGTTTTCCTGAAGCTACTGCTTGGCTCAATTTGCAGGGGTGTATGCTAAAATTAAGGCCAGAAATTGTCTATTGGAAACAGTAGGAGTAATCTATAGGTCCATATAGACATAAGAGTAGCTGCATATAAATCAAAGAACAGATTCTGAAAGTAAATAAATATACTTACAAGAATAGAAATGACATCTTTGTACATTTTTTGAACTGAGATTAGAATGTATGATATTTATGATTATAAATTTATAGTAATATAAAATGAATTATGTATTAACACAAGTAGATTATCTTCATTTATTTACTGTTTTTGCCAAGCCGGTTCTAAGAGCCATTGACTAATAATTATTCTACTGATGTTTTGTATTTGGAACATTTACATTATTTAAACATTTTATGTCTCATTTTCCATATAAGCTGTAGGTTCATGCTGAACCTAAATTTGATTTTGGGATCAAAGGACTAGGTGATCCTGATGTCTTGTTCTTTTGAATATAATTTTTGCTGATAATGTTATTTCATTGCAGCAGATTATACCACAGCAACTCCCAAGTTCTTGATTAGAAGTCTTTTCTAGCTTTCATATCTGGAGATATTTTTAACTAGCTGACCTTTTCCTCTTTCTCTCTTGTACTTTTGAAGGGACTTTTCTTCTGTAAAACATTAAATGCAAAAATACCAAACTGGAAAATGTTCCTTATAATTGCATTTTCTCATGCTTCAGAGAAAACTGCTTTATTGTCTTGAATTTTTAATAGAATGATGAAAATGTATTGCATATTTATGTAGATTCTTTCCTTTGCTTGCTACCATTTCTTTCTCTTTTTTTGGTCAGGAACTTCAGAAATGTTTTGATGTGAAAGATGTGCAGATGCTTCAGGATTCTATCAGCAAAATGGACCCTACTGTGAGTACCCTTGGAACTGCTTTAAGAATTAGGTTTCAGATTTCCTCCATGCTGCAAAATATTATTTCCAGATCACTTCCAAGAAATATTAATTTCTCTTCTTATATATTTGCATATCTGTGTGCACTCTCTTGCCTGACCAGTTGCTTGAAGATAATTAGACACAATGTAATCATCATTATTTAACTCTCCCGGTGCCTTATAAATTTGAAAAGCCTTGATTATCTTCACTCTTCTCAATTTCTGATATGTATCTATGCAAATTAAATACTGTATTTAATGGAACCCAGTAATGTAAGTAGTTTTTATTATGGTTAAACTGTTTTTGGCAGAGAGCTACCTCAATTCAGGTATTCTTCCACTTGGGTAGATATTGGATATTGACTGTAGCTCCAGGTTTTTGTTCATTAGTACACAATCTATTGATTTAGAATTTTCCATAGCTCTATGTCGAGACACAGTACTTAATTCATAATATAGCTGAACTTTATGAGCTGGACCATAAAGTTTACTGAAATCAGAAAACTGCTAATTTTGGCACTATTGCTTGTGTACCTTCATAATTATTTTTCTCTCTGAGGTTATATATGCTATTTTCAAAAGATACTGCCACTGAGTAGTTTTTGCAAGCATTTTTCTAAACTTTAGATTCTACAATAATTTTTGTAAGCAAAAGGAGCCCCCTATGAGATATAGCCCTGCAGCAATATATATTTTGTATCTTTTACAGGAAGCAAAATACCATATGCAGCGGTGTATTGATTCTGGCCTGTGGGTACCAAATGCACAATCAGCAGAAGGAGTGGAAAAGGGTGACAAGTTAGAAGGTGTCTATGAGGAAGTTAAGAAGAGCTCCAAGGAAGAAAAAGGAAATCCCTGAAGCCTTGGCCATGTGTCTGTAAAGCAGATTGTTGCCCCATTGTCTTCTGCCCATCCATTCACATCAGTCTGTTCAATGATGATGTGCTCTACATATTTAGACACTTTATGAAATTGTATGAGCTGCTTCTTTGACTGGCTCGCTTGCTCACCCTGTGAACACAGTTCCCAACTTGTACAGCTTTGTTATCTTATTGGAAGCCAAGATTTCAAGGGAGTCCACGCACCATAATGCAGGCTCAGAGTGGCTTGGCATAGCAGTTCCACCTTCTGTCTTGCTGTGATGACACAAGTCAGTGTCCTAGTTACAAATGTGCTATTAATATCTATCTTTTTGTTTGACAACCAGTGAAAGCTATTGAGCAAATAAAAAGGTTGAAATAGCTGAGATTGATGTGGTGTCAGTGGCCATTGTATTTATCTCACGTGAATTCAAATTATTCATTTGGTTTAGTTCCATTTCAAGTTGTTTGAAAAGACACTGGAATGGGTGTGGTATGTAACGTCCAAGATATAATCCTTAGCATCTTAGATTTTCTTGACAGCTTTTGAAAATATGTCTTCTTGAAACCCTGTAGATGTAGGTAAACTTTGGATGGACTGTCCTGGGTTGAATGGGGGCAATGAACAACCAATCAAGGCAATGTCTTGGATACGTTTTGAGCTGTAACCACTGTGAGGCATATCTTTGATGTTTGGCTTTTTCTTGAAATGATCTAGCAAACTAACTGCTTTGCAGTTTTGGGTGTCTGCTGTACTTTGCCTTGCCTTACAGGAATTCCCAGTTAGACCTGTCTGACAGGGAAATTTCTTTTAGCTTATCTTTTTACTTTTAATCTGCTGTTAGAAAAATAATATTGAAGTGCTACTAGTATATTGCTTATTGCACCAGAACCTTGAAGTAAAAAGCTATGAGCCTGTTTGCTTTTTCCCAAAATCCAACTATTCCTTGAGTTGTAGTTTCATGGAATTTTGTTCTATTTGCATATTTCCAATTTTATATGACCATTGATACAGAACAATTGAACAGTTAGCTAAACAGTTAGCATTGAAAAGAATTACAGATTTACCTAAAGATGAAAAATTTTGGTTAGCATTTTACAAATGGAATGGGACAACTCATCACGGCCAGCTCATCACCACCAGCTCATCACCACTATGTCACCTCTGCCAACTCACCACCCACCAAATTGCTGCAGGATAATGCCACACGGCCAACTTGCTCTGGGGACAACTTGCTACAGGTGACTGGAAGGAGAGCCAGGCAGGCGGGCAACAGCTCTGGGAGCTTGGTGTAGCGGAGGGTGTGAAAATGGGACCTGCCCGGCTGCTGCTGCCTCCCTGCCCCCCCCCCCCCTGAATGGCCCACCTACCATCACTGACATGGCCTGCAGCGGGTGTGAAAATGGGACACCTCTGGCTGTCCTCCCTCACCCACCACCAAACAGGCTGAATTCTGTATAGCCCAGAGCTCGGTGCAACAGCAGTAGGGGATGTTAAATTAGTAAGCCTCTGACCACTCAGTGCTTTGTCCATTTGCTCACCTGCCCAGCTCTCCCTCTAGCAGCCCACAGTGAATTGTACCTGCGGCAAGTTGGCCATATAGAATTGTCCGGTGACTTAGTGAGTTGGCAGAGGCAACTTGGTGGTAGTGAGTTGGGGGTGGTAAGCTGGCCAGGCCAAACTGGCTGCATCGTGTTGTCCTAGACCCTTTACAAAATCTTTTGTAAAGGAATTCCTACTGCCTTCACCCACAAGGAACTGGCTTTCATTCACTATGTACTTTAGACCAGGGGTCCCCAACTTGTGGACCGCGACCCACTACCAGTCCAGTTTATTCGTAACCAGGCCACGTGGTGCATGCACAGCCCCACTCACATGAGCATCGCCCCACTCGTGCGAGTAACAGGTGCTGGCACATGCCTGCCCCTCCCACAAAACCATCCCCTCTATCCCCCCTCACCCCCGCTCCAGGCTGCCAACCTGGAAAGATTGGGGTGCTCTGCTTTAGACCATTGAAAAGTATGCAGACCTATCAATGAAGAATTTGTAACTTTTATTCCTGGAGCCTAGTGACTATGAAAGTTTTATTTCAATTTTTATTTTAATTTTTAAAGGCAAATTACCAATCTCAATCGCACTTCAACTCAGAACATTAAAATTTACTGAAATTACACAAACGTAACATTTTCTGAAATTTACTAAAACAGTATTACAGCAAAATTCAGAACTCGCCAATAGACAGACCTCTAAAACAGTCAAGGCAGGTCTGAGGGATTGTGAGGTGTGTGTTTCAACTTACAACCCAGAGATGCCCTAGTATATCTTGCTCACAGAGGGAAGAACAGGCAAAGGGTCAATAGGCAGAAAGTGAAATACGTCTTCTGGGAGAATGCCTCCAAGGGGGCTGGTTATAGGATCTTCTACCAAACCTTTTCCTTTGTGTGTTTGCTTGGAGAGGAGATTTTGAGCATGTACAGACATAGCAGTAATTTCCTCTCCTAGTTTGATACAAAGAATTAGTCAAGGGCAGGTTAAAAAAAACACCCCAATAATAAGTGTTTATCTTATTTGCTTCTTACATTTTCCTTTTTAAATTGAGCAAACCTCTTGAATAGTTAAAATGGTAGCAAAGAAAAAAAGCCTTTTAATAATAAGACCACTGTGCAGTGCTCAGTGATTGTGAACCAGTCTCAATCAGTGTCAACCAGTCAGTTCTTTGATCGCTGAAGACTTGAAACTGGATCTTTCTTGATTGAATTCGTTAACCAGTAAACTATTGTCATTCAAACTAGATATATATTACCATATATATCTGAGATAGAGATAGATAATATATAGATATAAATATATTAATATAGATATATATATTAGAATGACAACAGTTTACTGGTTAATGTGTTCAGTCAAGGAATATTCAGTTTCAAGTCTTCAGTGAAGTAAATAATTTATTTCTCCATAAGTCATAGCTTTGAAAATTACAGTTACTAGATTTGCATAAAAGCCGTAATTCTGTTATAGCTTAGCATTACTCAGACTTGGTCTATGACATGCTAACTCACAATTTTCTTATACATAATTTTTTAATAAATTACAATTGGTTGGCTTTATACTATAGGCTAAGTCACATTTTGGCAGAATGTGTTATATGAACCTAGTCTGCTGCAGTACTTTCTATTAACAAAATTTGACTATTAGTCTTTGGTATACAGCCTCTACATGATTTATGGAGATGGAAAAAACTTGCTGATTTTTATGTCTGCAACACAGAACCCTTTTATATTGCTATAAATAGGATGGAGAATGGATGTAATCAGTGTTATTTTATGATATCCTAAATTTAAATATATATATAATTCACTGATTTCTATAGCTTGTTATAGGAGCCTGAGGGATCAAATAGTCTACATTTTGGTTTTTCATGGGATATTGGTGCAGCATTTTAAGCTAGGTCTAAAAAAATATCAAGTACAGGTAGTCCTTGATTTATGACCACAATTGAGCCCCAAATTTATTTTGCTAAATGCCACAGTTGTTATGTGAACGCTGCAGAAGTTAAGTTAGTTAAGGTTAAGTTAAGATGGATGGATGGCTGCACTATTTGTATCCACTGTCATTTACATTTATGTCAGTACCATGATTCAAATGACTCAGTGTAATCAGGTTTTCTACTGGTAGTGATTTTATTTTATTTTATTTTTCCCAACAAAACGCTTAGTGTAGGAATGCCAGAGAGAATTTACTTTTTTTTCAACCCCCCCCTTTTTTTTAGTTAGTATATCAACAAAATATTGAAAATAAAAGTAATATAGAACAATAAACAACAGAACAACCAATATGGAGAATGATATGCATTTTAAATAGCAATCTTTAATATTTTTGTCCCAAAAGACCTTTTTGGTGTGATATCTCAAGAATTTGTTTACTGAATTTTAAAATGGAAACCAGAGTGAGGAAAACAATCCTGAACTAAAATATTATTCAAGATTCTTTAGCGTTATGTGAATTTGCCAGCCCATTGCCTTTCCTACACATTTGAAGTGCGAGAACCAAAGCAAATCTAATCTTCCATTATTTAGTTACATGGGAGCAATCAGGAAAAACTGAACTCTTATGTTCAAACATTTTATAACTCCTGGGGAAAAAATGAAGTCATACTAGAATCAATTCTGAAAGATGTATTTATTTATAGATTTACAACCTGCCCAAGTCAGACAGTGTAAATCAAAAAAGAAAAGCCATCTACATCAAAAAGACCATATATAAATATACCATGTAAAATGGTGACCCAGTACAGTAAAACAATGACAGAGGGAACTCTCTCTCAACCATCCCCTAATGCCACAGGGAAGGACCCAGTCTTTAGGACTTTCCCAAAAGAATTGGGGGCGGTTGCATATCGGCATGGTGGTGTTGGTGGAATAGATCATTCCAGACAACTAAAGAAAAGGCACATTTCCTAGCTCCCATAAGATAAGATTTAAAAGAAGGACATTGGAGTGTGCCCTTCCTGTGGGAATGTGTGATGCAGGCAGATATCCTTGTGAGACAGTCCTGTTCAGAATAACATTTGGAAGGGACTTTGGAGGTCTTCTAGTCCAACTCCCTGCTCAAGCAGGTTTAAAGGTAATCACCAGCACCTTGAATCAGGAGCCAGTGCAGTTAATGAAGCAGGAGTGTTACATGGGCATAACATGATGTGCGCAATAGTCTAATTGTTCTGACCCAGCCTTAGCAGAACCAATAAACAGGCTCCTGGTCCCGAAACCCCCCTCTTTATTTATCTACTGTGAATTGCTGTCATTCACACACCGAAAAGTCCAGGCAATAATCCTTCCAAGGGTTAACTGAAGTACAGACCTTATCAGTACCTTGGGATGAATGCCAAGCTGGGAGCTTCCAGCTGCAAAGCTGTAAATTAAATTCCGGCAAGCAGTCTCTGAGGCACTAACCACGATGAGCAAATCTTCCGACAGAAATCCGAACAGTTGTTTCCCACAACCACCATTCCTTTTCCTTCTATTTATTCCCCAGCCAGAAGGGGTCATTCAGAGTCCATGTGTGCCTTGCTTCCTGAGTTGACCCCTGGTCCTCAGTTGTTCTCCTCAAACCTCTGCGCATTTGTGCACCTGGAACAGGCCCCAGCTGTTCTTCTCCCCCACTTATCTCGGCCGCCGAAGGTAGCTGCCTCTCCAGTGGCTGGGAAATGTCAGACGGCCCTGGCTCTATCTCTGCTTCCAGCACAAAGCATCCATCAGAGCCTTCCCCAGACTCCAGAACTGGCCAGTTTCTCCCCAACCTCCTCCTCATCGGAGTCTGCCACCAGGTCCGCTGGCAGCTGGCGGGCCACAACACTAATTAGGAGCTGACTAAAGTGTGAGTGACAATGAGCAGGGCCTCCTGGTCTAAAAATTGGAGCAACTATCAACAAGAAACAGTTGTGCAAAGACTCCCCTAATCCCAGCTACTACCTGTTCTTTGAACAGCAGCTGTGAGCCCAAGAAAACCCCCAGATTGTGTACCAAGTATGAATAGGGGTATGCAAACTGCAACTCCTGGATCTGGGGCTCCCCAAAAACAATAACTACTTAATTTTGGCAGGGTTGAGCCACAATCTTTTCTTCCCCATCCAGACTCTCATAGCCTTCAGACACTGCGGAAGCACAGTCCAGGGCCAGAGATGTATAGCTGGATATCATCTGGCATATTGATAATACCTGATCCCAAACTGACAGATGACCTCCCCCAATGCTTCATGTAGATATTAAAATTGGGGGGGGGGGAATGGACAGAGCATTGAAGTACCCCAGAGTAGGGCTTGACTGGGACAGGCCTTACAGGAAGGGCGGGGGGAACCTCTGCAGAACTATATTATGGCTGAAATGAAAAGAAAATGCATTTTTAGGACATCATTTGTGAAAGCAACAGAGACCAGGTCCAATTCCCACAATCCCCCCCCCCCGACCTAATGAA
>JANHFL010001746.1:189147-222793 GCA_032468155.1 Oxyrhabdium leporinum | reverse complement strand
AACAGGCCTCCTGTTGGCTCCTGAAGGGCCTCTGGAGTCCGGGGAGGCTGTTTTCACCCTCCCGGAGGCTCGGGGAAAGCCTCCGGAGCCCGGAGAGAGCAAAAATGCCCACCATGGCCACACCCACCCAGCAACTGGGCAGAAAACCGGTTGCTAAAATGTTTGAAGTCCACTCCTGGCCTTAGTTAATATTTAGCCTTAACATTACTTTAACTATATCTCTGCTGTAATATGAATATAACATGCACCTGCAAACAGCTGTGAAAAAATCCAAACCTAAATGTGTTATGAAATTGTCTGCAATTTTCAATGAATCCTTCAGAAGTAAGCATCAGTGAGTTCCACATTTATTCTCAGGTAAGTTTGTATAGGATTGCAGGTGGGAGAATTCACCATCAACATTAGCTACAATATTAATTAAATTTGGAGCTGTTGAAATGTGAAGCTTAAGAGTATCATTTCATTAACAATGGGTGCTGAAATATTCCATTGGCTCTTTCTAGATTGGTTATCACAATTCCAACATTTATTTAAACTAGGCCCTATCAGCAAGGCTAGTGATGAATATTCAGCGGGTATGCTGATGAAAATGCATACATTGACTGGCTGACACTGCTTTTATATGAAAGTCTTAGTGTGGATTGACCACTGATAACCAAAAAATTGTAGGAACGAATGATAATTCTATCATTTTATCATGCATGTGATAATGAATAAATGAATTATCATATGTGATAATTTTAAATCAGAAAGCAAACTCCATCAGCAGTCTCAAAGACTCAGATTTTGACAATATAAATAAGAGGAGATATAAGGAAATATTCCATTAACTTGGGTCTGTTTAATGAGATAGAAATTGTCCACGGTAAGAGTGCTGGCTAGCCGAAGTATATTAGAATTACAGGGCAATGTGGCTTACTTGAATTAATCCATGTTTTTAATCTTCTGGCTCCCCCTGCTGGATTTAAAAGGGGGTGTTTTTTGTGTGTTTGCTTTTGTGATAATGCCTTCTAAGCAGTTTCATTAGCTTTTCAAGCTCACAATAATTATTTTCTAAGTATAGAAAAGAGAAGGAGTACTGAAGTAAAACATCTTTTAAACCTACTTTTCCCCCTTTATTTTTAATGTATGCATATATTATCTAAATGGGATAAATGAAATTCCACATGATGGCATATTTCATCAATATTTGAGTCAGGATTGTTAACGGAAAGCTTGCAGGCTTTCTAGCTGGAGCTGCACAAGAACAACTTGCATCGACTTGCAGAATAGCTTGGAAAATAGAGTTCTTCAAATGAACATAGCTTAAGAAACAGTATTCTAAGCTAATTTTATAGGCAAATACTAAGGTGTTGGCTCACATATGAAGTAATGGGAATTTCTAGAAGTACTTTGCAATAATACTAACAACACTGGCTGTTTTCAAGCTCTTGCTGTTGTTTTGAGGTTGATGGCTTTCTGTAGCTCCGATTCACAGCAAATTATATTGTCTTCTTTTTTTTTTTTTTACAGGGCCACTCAAATAAAGACATATTCCTGGGATAATGCACAAGTTATTCTGGTTGGGAATAAGTGTGATATGGAAGATGAAAGAATTATTCCTATTGAAAAAGGAAAACATTTGGCTGATCAGTTGGGTACATGACCAACCTTATCTTTTTTTTTTCTCCTCCTCCCCCTTTGTTCCCTGACCTATAGCCACATCTCATCTTTACCAGTTTTTCCAGAGATATTATTTTTTATTATCAGAAGACAAATCAGTGTTGAAAGAATCTCAAAGCCCAAAGGTGCTTTTTCAAAAGACAACTAGACTTTGTTTTTCCTTGAAGACATTTTGCTTCTCATCCAAGAAGCTTCTTCAGTTCTGAAGAAGCTTCTTGATAAGAATGAAGAAGCTTCTTGGATGACAAGCAAAATGTCTTCAAGGAAAAAAACAAAGAAAGTCGTTGCTTTTTGAAAAAGTACCTTTAGGCCTTTCCGAATCACATCAAGATGTATTTAATCCATTTTTTTAAATTTTGTTCCTCATCCAAGAAGCTTCTTCAGTTTTAAAGAAGCTTCTTAGATGAGAAGTCAAGAAGCTTCTTGGATGAGAAGCAAAATGTCTTCAAGGAAAAACAAAGGAAGTTTCCTTTTGAAAAAGCACCTTTGAAACAACCATGACCTGGATGATTAAGAATCTCCATAGATTTGGAAAGACGTTTCTTATGTTATTAGCAAAATTTCAAACTCAAAACCACTTATTAGTTACATTTTACTAGTGTGAGGATCTTCAGAATACATCCTTACGTTGCACACAGATACCTTAATGGACTACTGAGCTTCTTGTGAAAATCTTTGCAGAACCAAGTAGGCAGAATCTGAAATACATACCCCCAGGTGGACCATTCAGATTAAATGGTTTCAGAAACTTTCTTTTATATGCTGTGAGACAATAACAAACCCGTCTCACCTCCTCTGAACTTGAGGTGTTATTCTCGTAAGAAACCAACTGCTTATGAACTGAGCAGAAAATGTAACTCTAAAGTAGTATGAAGTGCAATCTTGGGATAAGCTGGTAACTGATTTGTTTACTTTGTTCCAAAATAAAAACTAGGTTTTGATTACTTTGAAGCCAGTGCCAAGGAGAACATCAACGTGAGACAGGTCTTTGAGCGACTTGTGGACATCATTTGTGAGAAGATGTCGGCGAGCAAGGAATCAGAAGCTTCAAAGGCTACTGCTGGGAAGAATGTGCGGCTCACATATCAGCCACCCCCACTGCAGCAGAAATGCTCCTGTTAGTGCCTCAAAAATCACTAGGAATTTTTTCTCTGATACAGGAATGTTTTCTCATCACTTACTGTCTTTAGAAAGGGATGTGTCTGTGCTGGTGGAACTACTGTAAGTACACTTGTTCAGTGTCCACAAAAATCCTGTAAAATATTCTACACCATGAAGTGGCTGTTAGTGCTAGCATTTCATTGAGAATTTATCTTAAGATTTAATATTTTATAGCATTAACCCATTCTGAATTATGCTTGGTGTTTCTAATATTTTTATTAAAAACTGAGACAGATAACATGAATTAAAAACACTTCTGGATCTGTTCATTATAAGTCACTGCTAAGATTGAAGTATGGTTAAATAAATAGCATTTAGCTGTAATGAAGATATACTTTGGCTGCATGTTGATAAAAGACAGAAGCAAGTAACAGAATTAGTAGCATGTGCAGTAATAATTTTAAGATGCTGAATTGCTCCATTTCTTTCACTTTACTTTTTGGCAGCTTTTCAACCCTATCCCACCACTCAGTCCCCAAATAATTCTGATTATTTGATAATCAGTCTCACTGAACTCAGTAGTAATTATTAAGAGATGTAAGGAGTCTTGCTATAAGTAATGTTGCAATGTTCTCTTCACCACTATCAGAAGAAATCCAACTGTGTTTAATGAGGCTTACTCTGGTAACCTAAATAAGATTATACATAAATTTGCATAAACATATACAATATTCATTTCATTTCAGCCATTGTATGGACAGTAAGTAAAAATAATCAGTAACTGTGATTTTCCCCCCCTCTATTTGGTATTATTACAAAAAGTTTTATTTTCTTGTAAATTTATGATATATTACAAGATACTGACTTAAAGTGCTTGTAGTGTATTCGTTGTTCTTGATAAGTTTTTGACAAAATAAAATGTTATTTGGTAACGACAGGTTATTTTATTAATTTAGGTTGCTGATAAATAATCTATCCAAATATAGTAGGACATTTTTTCAAATGTATGGCTATGCTCCAGAGTAAAATTCCTTTCTAAAGCTGCTAGGTAGAATAAACAAGGAAATTCAGACAATGTTAAGTATATTACAATTTATATACCATGTTAGGCTGTGAATCATGTTGAATTCTACAGAGGGCTACCATGCTAACACCAAGGGAGAACTATTTTTCAAGTATCACCTATGAAAGAGAAACTTGCTAGATCAGTCTCAATTCCTGAGGTAAAGAATTTGATTTGTTATAAATACTGCCCTCTATTGATCCAAAAATGATACTGAAAATTGGGAAAAGTGATAAGGTTTGACTTTCTGATATGAAAGCGCTCTCGATGTAGGTGAGAACCAGGCAGGGAAAACATGCATAGCATAATTTCTAGCATTTGTTACAGCTCCTTCACCAGTAGCAACAATTTTCCTGTGTAACAAACATCGTTGTTTGTGCCTCTTTGCACTGTTTTGCAGTTTTTTTGAGGTTCTTTTTACTCATCAAATCAAGTCCCATTATCTTTTGAGTTATGCTGGCGATGCAGACAGATAAAACCTCAAGCCCCTTTGTGGAATTTTCACCAAAGACATGTATTTCTTAATTCAGTATTAACAAAAAGCTGGGATTTTTAGATACAGAAGAAAAATAGACTACTTGAAGCGACTTTACTATATTATGGTTAAGAAAACTTTACTATGAAGCCAAATATAATAAATATAAATATAAAATATTATATTTAATACATTTCATGTTTACCTTTTGCCTCCCCACCCAAAAGTCCAGGTTGAAAGCACAATAAAGATGAAATGAAATACAATAAATATTAGCATGAATGTTTTATAACACAACTGGGTCAGTTGAAAATAAATTTCCATGAAATTAAAGCAACAATTCTATTAACAGTATCCCAGAAGCAAACTCTTGAATCAGACAAAACCTCTGATAACTTCATGGGCATTTCCATGCAGTTTCCTTCACAACAGTAGGAAAAGGCTCCTCACAAGTATTCTTCTGGGATACTTTTTTATTTCCTGGTGTAAAATACAGATTGGGTGGTCTCCCAACTAAGTCATAACCAGAAATCCACTATGGTTACAAACGTACTGCCTTTTAGACTACTCAGGAGTAAATCTCATTACATTCAGTTCTAAATATAGTAGGCATAAAACTTAGCATAGGCCAAGCTGGGGGGGGGAAATGATTTATCACCTTCTTTATATATTGGAAGATTCTAGATTAGATCATAGTCAAGTCTGAACACACCAAGTATCAAGAATATTCTTCTTCACAAAACAACTAATTTAAATGATGGAGAAAGTTAAACAGTGTTTAAATCACCACTACAGTTTTACAATAGCATGGCTGTAACCTATTGCAGATGGCTTAGGTTTACTTAAATATACAGTATTTTTTCATAGGTATGGATTGCAACAGGGTATAATAAAGGTGGAGAATGTCACATTTCTTTTAAAGTAATTATGTTATTAAGACCAACTGAGCATTCGGTGCAGATTCTTTTAAGTATGATGATCTGCAAGGGGCGAGGATCTTGACTAGCAACCAAAATTTCTGTTGCTAAGCAAGATATTAAAGTAAATTTTGCCCCATTTTACAACCTTCCTTGCCACAGTTAAGTGAATTATGCAGGTGTGAAGTTAGTAACACAGCTGTTAAGTGAATCTGGCTTCCCCATTGATGTTGCTTGTCAGAAGGCCACAAAAGGTGATCTCATGACCCCGGGACACTGCAACTGTCATAAATGTGAGTCAGTTGCCAAGCATCTGAGTTTTAATCACATGATCATGGGGATGCTCTAACAGTGATATGAAAAACGGTCATAAATCACCTTTTTCAGTGCTGTTTTAATTTCAGCCACTAAACAAACTGTTGTAAGTCAAGGACTACCTGTACTGCAATTAATTGTGTACACTGTTATGAAATTTATCTATACCAATCTTGTATGAAAATTTAACAGAGGGCTTTTATCCACTCCCCACTGCCACTTCTTTTTCTGCAACTTTACACTATATGAGAGGCAACATCAGGTGCTCGGTTGCCGGTGGGATCAGAGAGGCGCTTCTTGGCTATCTCAAGCTGGGCCCCTTTCCGTCTCTGCACCATCCACTACGTCTGCCAACACGCCACTTATGTTTATAAATATGTTAACTTCTACAGGTAGTCCTTGACGTACGACCACAACTGAGCCCAGCATTTCTGTTGCTAAGTGAAACATTGGTTAAGTGAATTTTGCCCCCTTTTACAACCTTTCTTGCCACAGTTGAGTGAATCACCACAGTTGTTAAATTCGTAACGCTGCAGATGGTCGCAAAAGGGGATCACATGACCCTGGGACACTGCAACCCTTGTAAGTACGTGTCAGTTGCCAACCGTTGTAAGTATGTGTCATTTGTCTGAATTTTGATCATGTGACCATGGGGATGCTGCAATGGTCATAAATGTGAACAATGGTCATAAGTCACTTTTTTCAGTGACACTGTAACTTTGAACGGTCACTAAATGAACTGTTGTAAGTCGAAGGCTACCTGTACTATACCCAGTACAAGAACCCAGTATAAGAAATCTAGGAAAAATTTCCTTTCCTAGAGATTTAGAGATCTCCTAAATGCGGACGGCCACCAGCCTCAAGCAATGAGTGCGAAACGCGGAGTCGCTGTCCGACAAGCTCAAAATACATCTAAGTTGTTGATCCATGTCGCAGAGTAACCCAAACCGTTTCTTCTTACACCCAATTCTACTCCACGAACAAGAATTCCCGTGTCTCGGTCGAACGTCAGGACGGACGTCACACACTTGCACAGAAGGGCAACATTCCGTTCGGAGCCGCTCGGCCGCAGCCTCCAGAAAGCTTGCAGCGCTCGGCTCCCGCTCCCGCCTCCTCCGCCTCTGTGTCTCTATCAGAGAAGCGATTTGCGGAGGAACCTCAGGATTTGTTGGCGGGGATCACGTGGGCAAGAATCTGGGGCTCTGATTGGATAATAGCCGGCGTGTTCAGCCCTTAGCACCGGCCTGTGATCTTGCAGGCTGGAACGGCCCGGACGGGTTTTGGGCCCGCGGCGGATGCGCAAGGCGTTAGCCGCTCTATCGTGGGGTTGCTCGGGAGTAAGTCCGCTGCGAATAGATCGAGCCTTCCGCGGTCGGGATCGTGCCGGCCTGAGAGACCATCTAGCCGGGCCCCGACAGATCTTCGCCTTCAGGCCCATCGTGCGTCGCTCCTCCGCAGTTATCTTGACAGCCATGCCGGGTAGAACCAAGGCCTCGGTTGCCTGCGCCCCTGAGCAGTCCGAGGACTCGGAGGGCAGCCGTGGGGCCAAGGCCGGCGCTGCCCAGGAAGAAGCCGATGGGGAGAACGGAGCCGCCGCCGCCGCCGCCTGCGAGCCTAGTCCCAACTTGGGCGACCCCGAGATCGTCAAGTCCCCCAGTGATCCCAAGCAGTACAGGTACTCCGCGATGCTACAGCTGCTGGCTGCCACACAGGGCGGGTGGGACGGTTGGTTGGGTCGGATTGATAAGCTTTTTCTAACCGGAGGGTCGCCCGGGAAAAATTGAACCCTACCTTCTCTCACCCACAGCCAACATGGCTTGGCGCAGCGATGATAGTCTGATTTTATTTGGAGCGACCTAGAAGGTGAGAGAGGCTGATGCTCTCTGCTGAAGGCCACCCTCACCATTTCCTTGCCCTAAAAGAAGTGTGTGTGGGGGCAGCGCCATAGTTTCAACACTAGACAAGGAAGGGAGAGTGGCAACAAATCATTCAGGGTTACTCTTTCAGTTACTTGCAGATTGTAGTATTTAGATCCATTGTTCAGAGATAGGTTGCAGAGGATGCTCGTGTTTTACTTGTGAGCAATCTCTGAGGACAGGTAGTCCTCGGCTTACGACCACAATTGAGCCCAAAATTTCTGTTCTGTCTAAGTGAGACATTTGTTAAGTGAGTTTGCCTCATTTTACGACCTTTCTTGCCACAGTTAAGTGAATCGCTGTGGCTGTTAAGTTGGTAATATGGTTGTTAAGTGAATCTGGCTTCCCCATTGACTTTGCTTGCCAGAATGTCGCAAAAGCGGATCACATAATGGGACCCTTCAAATATCATAAATATGACTAAGTTGCCAAGCATCTGAATTTTGATCACCTGACCATGGAGATGCTGCAACATCTCCATAAATTTGAAAGATTGTCATAAGTGCTGTTGTAACTTCAAACAGTCACTAAATAAACTATCTGATCAGCCTTGTGTTTGAAAAAAGATGCTAGATAGAACTAATGTTGTTCCAATCCAATATGTGGATTCTTGAATTATTACCACTGAAGATAATTTACCAAGCATGGATTTGGATTTGTCCCCAGAAATTCAGAGCCATGTTTGTGCATGAAACATCCTGTTTAGTATTTAGTTGTTAAGTTATAGGAAAATGTAGCATCTTTAATCTGAGATAAAAATGACATATAACTCAAAAGTATACTTTACTATGAGTTTTTTTTCAAGAAAGCTTAGAAATATAAAAGATTCCTGAATGCATGCATTTGACATGAAAGTGGGACTCACTGTCAGAACTGGAGTTTATTTTAGGTAAGTTGGTATTTTTCATTCCTGCATAATAGAGTACCAATAATCTGTTCTGTGGAGGAGTATATGCTAATAATCAGCGAGGTATGAGCCACATTTTCCATTATGGAACCAATTCATTATAACATAAAATGTATTTTAAAAACAAATGAATATTTTAAAAGACATGGCATACCAGGAGTAACACAGTTAGTTTTTATTCAAAGACACTGAAACAAATATCTAATTGGATGTCTGTTTAACTTTCTAGATACATCAAACTAAAAAATGGATTATGTGCCTTGCTGATTTCGGACCTGCATAACCCAGATGGTAGCCCTTGTGCGGTATCTTCAGAGGGGGAAGATGAGGGTGACTCTGAAGAAGAAACTGATGATGATGATGATTCTGGAGCAGAAATAGAAGATGACCAAGAAGGCTATGATGATGAATGTGGTGATTATGATGAAGATTTAGATCCTGATAGTGAATTAGAAGAGCTAACAGATAAAGATGAAACACGGAAAAGAAATTGTACAGAAAAGCAGGTATGTATAATTAATTTGGATTGAGTAATGAGTATGGCCATAAACTGCTTTAGGCATTAGTGTAATTCACAGGTAGATTGCAATTAATGTGAGTTTTAATAATGTGGTCTGTGATTTAGTGTGAATTGTAAATTGATGCTAGGTTGCATTTAACGCACCCCAAAATTCAGTAAGACTAGTGTGTACACAATTGAGGCTAGTGCATCTGCAAGTGTGGTTGTGGTTTCAAATGCTGCTAATCTTCATGTTTGCAAAATGGAGAGAAAAAAGATTGCCAGGAAAACAGCACAATTTGATATAATTGAATAACATGAAGATGATGATAGCACAGTTAAAATGAAATGAGGTGTTGGAATGCCTGAATATATGAAAGATTTTGTTTGCTTTTATTTTGCTTTCTGAAACTACTCTGACTTTTTAAACTGCATTTAAGTTGTAAGTATATTCTTTTTATCCTTTACTATAATACAAGTGGTCCTTGACTTACAACATTTTAGGCACTTTAGTTTTTCCCCCCTTCTGGTTTACCTAGTCATGCATAAAAATGAACTAAGGTAAGGAACATGCATAGTCATGCAAGCTTTGTCTTTCTGATACATGTATCAGTAATTTGTATTTGGAGATGCTGGAGACAGATCTTGCTTGTAAAACTATAAATCCCCACTTTGACATAGCTCTCGTGTGCAGCTAAAGACCAGCATTCTTTATGTTGCATAGAACTGAGAGTGAAAAAAAGATCCTTAAAGATTTATTTTTAATGGAGGAATTTCACAGTTTTATATGGCTGCCTATGAGGTTTTTCTAAATATTTCTCTGCATTTCTCTTTCTTCAGTCTGCAGCTGCACTTTGTGTTGGTGTTGGCAGTTTCTCTGACCCTGATGAGCTGCCTGGGCTGGCACATTTTCTGGAACATAGTATGTTTTGCTTTAAATATCACCTTTAACTGTTTTTAGCAAAGTCAGTTTTAATTATATAATCTCCCATTTTGGTGATTTGTTTGTCAAATGAGTGCATTACTTATTTGCTTCCATATTTGCTAAACTAGACATAAAATCTTACTAAAACCCCAATTATCTGTGAAATAGCCATTAAAATCATTTTGGGTAAATTTGTGTTAAAGAAGCAGTTACGTAGTGGCTGGTCTCAGAATTCTGCTTTATCAACTATAGTACAATTAATGAGTAACTTTAATTTAATAGTGTGTTTAATCCTCATAAGTAGAGATGGTTATTGCTTTGTTTTTCTATAGATTAAGAAGAGTTGTGTTGATGTGCATATGAATGCACAGAACAAGAAAGGATCTACTGCACGCCGGATTATTTATAAGCAGTTCTTGATTTACGGCCATTTGTTCAGTGACTGTTCAGAATTATCACAATACTGAACACGGGGGACTTAACAATTGGGCCATGAAGTTGCACGGTTATGTGTACTGGGTGTGTGGGTTTCCAGCTTGCAGTTATGACTTCACAATGAGCCACAATCACTGGATCGCCACTTGAGACCTTCCCTGCCAGCTTCCCATACGCAAAGTCAATGCAAAAGCTAGCAAGAAAGGTCACAACTTTTTATCCAGAGGAATCCAGCTATGGAATTCGAGATCTCAGGGATCTTGTACTCTGTAACACTCCACTGCCTGCCCACACTCTGTAGTGCGTCCTATCCACAGAGCTTTGCCTGTGGCACTGCAGCTTCACAGCGCCCTCTTGAGGCAATCCCTGGGACTGCTGCCTCTTCCCATTTAACAACCCATGCATTGCTGGGGTTATGACAACAATAGGAACTTCTGGAATTGCCATTGCTGGGCAATGCAGTCATGTGGCATCACACTTTACAATTATATTGTTTAGTGATGGCAATGAGAGAAAAGAAAATGAAGGTCTATGGTATTTATATGTTTCCTCTATTAGAATTAATAACACTTCCTATTTTGGATTCTGTCCTAGTGGTTTTTATGGGTAGTTCAAAGTATCCAGATGAGAATGGATTTGATGCCTTTCTGAAGAAACACGGTGGGAGTGATAATGCATCAACAGACTGTGAACGAACTATCTTCCAGTTTGATGTACAGAGAAAGTATTTCAAGGAAGCTCTTGATAGGTAACTCAGCTGCGAAATGTAGTGAAATGACACCACATTTCAATTAAAGTATTTACTATTAACTATTTTAAGCTTAGTCCACTACTGTAGTTTACTTTTACTTAAAGTTTTTAAGTAAACTGCAGAAAAAAAGTAAAGTAAAAAAGTATTTTAGTGATAAGATGTTTTGAGAATACATGGATCTGTAAATAAATATAGAAGTTATTGCTTCAGAAGCTTACAAAAATTATGCTAGCAAGACAAATTTTTAAAATAAGTAAGCAGTTCAGTGGAGCAGAGATGGGCAATTTAAAAGAGAAGGGAGTATAAATGTCAGCACATTATGCACATTAACTAGAAAGAGCACTTTGGGAGGGGGAGTTTTTTTTTATTATGTCACCTGTTTAAGGGTCACACTACATCTTTTGTGCACATTTAATTTCAAAATGGTAAGATCTGTGCCACTGATTTTTTAGCAGTGAGGTTTAGAGGAATCTTGGGAGAAAAAGGTTTTTGAGGCCATAACTTGCCTGACTATGAGATAGGAAAACAGTTGTTCTGAAGAGTGGAATCTTATGGGTCATTCGATGTCAAATTCTACACAGAAGATAATTAATTGTAAACCTTAAAATGAGAATTTCAAATAGGAATTCCAATGCTTGGGGCTTTTGTTAGAGGAAAGCTGGGATGGTTACGCAATTGGGGCAATTCATACCGAAGCATAAAAAAAATTGAGATTTCTTAAGGTTTGCATAGAATTGGGGGGGGGGGAATTAATCACGTCAGGACCATTTAAAAACACTTTCTTCTTATTGCTTTTAATTTATGTCAGAATTTCTATTTAGAATGATTTTCTGCTTCAGGTGGGCACAATTTTTCATCCACCCTTTAATGATCCGGGATGCAATTGATCGGGAAGTTGAAGCTGTGGATAGCGGTAAGAATTTTGACTTATCTTTAAATTTCATATATCGTACTTTAAAACCTATTTTTCTTGGTCTGCGGATAGTAGTAACATGCCTCCATCGATCAGGGATCCTCTTACTAACTGAACAGTAGGTAGTCTCGGGTTATAATGGCACTGGGAAGCAGAAATTCCATTGCTAAATGGTGAGGTTGTTAAAATGCAACATTACATGACTGCATAACTTAGTGATGGCAGTCCTGGTAGTCCCAGTTACTCTTGTAATCTGGGGATCATGAAGGTCATTAAATGGGAAGTGGCAGATGTCTCAGGCAAGCAGGATGTTGGGTGCCATTGGCAGATATGGAGTGTATGTGGAGGCAGGGAGTACCGGGGGCAGGTGCTCTGGAGCCTGTTTAAGTGCTGCAGAGGGGTGGGGGGGCTGTGGACAGGCACTTCAGAGTGCAGGTGGACAAAAAGGGCGGGAGCGATTTCCAGATTCCTACTGGCTTCCCCATTCACTTTGCTTATGAGAAACTGGCAGGGAACATCAGTCATATTTTTATAGCCAGGGCTGCAGACTAGGATTATCTTGAATCTGAAAGCCTTGTTTTTTGTTTTTGTTTTAAAAAAACGCAGAATATCAGCTTGCAAGGCCCTCTGATGCAAACAGAAGAGAGATGTTATTTGGCAGTCTTGCCAAATCTGATCATCCTATGAAGAAGTTTTTCTGGGGTAAGTGTACCTGTTGTAACTGTCGGTATTGAGTTGATTTCAGATGTAAGAGCCTTTGCTGTTGAATCCAGTAGCATCCACCAGTGAAATAGACACTCTATTCTTCATTTGTTTCTAATTAACTTTGGAATCTGCAGAGGTCAGAGGGCAATTCAGAGCAGATTTGGGGGTGCACGGGCAATGTGAACAAGGAGAAAAAAAATATGTGATAGGTTAAAGCCAACTAGATTTAATATATACATTTATGGATAGTACAGAAGGTATGGTAATCAAATAATATTTTGAGTTCTGTTCTTAATTATGCTTTGATCAGTGTAGCCAGGAATGGTTTAGCATAGGTAAAGTTACAATGCTGAGTTTATAAAACAAATTAAATTCTTGCTATTGCATTTTGGAGGAGAAAAACAAATATATCTTTATAGCAAATATAGTTTACTTATAGTGGAATCAATCATTTTTACTGATTTGATTGATGCATTCATTTCAATATGATTTGATTTTGGCATTACCAAACTCCAAACTGACTCTAGGAAGCTTTACGTATCCGTTGTAATTAGTAAATTAGGATTTAGGAAGGCATCAAGAAGTGCTACAGATGCAAAAGAAAGGAAAATAAAATACATTGGAAGAAAAGAAAGAACTCTTCTTGTTATTTGCTATTTCTTTCTGGCACATGGTGTAGGATGGTGTGATCTGGCTAAATGAGGCTCAGAGAACACCTCAAACTAGACAAAATAAAAGTAATTCTGTGATAGCAGAATCTTTACTCAGTACTTTTTGCTACGGAAGCTTTGCTTTTCGTGATTACTTGGCAGATATAGTGCCATTTTCATTTGAAAATTAATCTGTGGAATCATTACAAGACCTAGTAACAGCCACTAAGTTGGGTGGCGTGAAAATGTGATTAAATAAATTGATAATGGGCAAGTCCATTGAGGGCTGTTTGTTTTTAACAGTCAATACTATTGGAGGAGACCATGCTTCTGCATACCTGTTACAGTGAAATATGTCTCTATCTCATGTTTGTGAGCTCCAAAGAAATATCTGGCTGGCCACAGTAAAGAGAACAAGAAATTTAACTGATATAATCCTTGGCATGATCCAGCAGGATTTATTCTTCCATGAGTTTAAATCCAAGTTGTTATGTTACTTTGTGCCTGTAGAGGAAAAGAGTGTTCATTCTTTTCATCAATATAAAAGTTTCAAGCAGAGATTTCATAACTGTAAGCGGTTCTTCATTTTGAACTTCATTTTACAGGTAATGCAAATACCCTGAAACATGAGCCAAAAGAAAATGGGATTGATACCTATACCAGGCTGAGGGAATTCTGGCAGCGATATTATTCAGCGCACTATATGACTTTAGTTGTGCAGTCAAAAGGTAAGAGCTCTTCATTCGAAATTACAGAACATTCCCTTTGCTACTAAGTAGTGACTCACTGGATAATTACAGATTAGATCTGGTATCCCCACAGGAGGAGCTAGTTTTAAAAATCCTATATATGTTTTTGCTTCAGTTATCTGGAGCAGTTCCACGGGAAATTCCAATGAAATTCAGCCTGTGGGCTTTATAATGTTGGCACCTCTGCATTGGCTGCTTGAACAACAGGTTGATTTGTCGTCTTTCTCGTCTTTTCCTGATGATGTGCTGCTTGTTTTCCCTAAGTTATGTGCCACCACTTTTTTTTCCTTCCTCAATAGAAAACTTGGATACTCTGGAAAAATGGGTGACTGAAATCTTCTCAGAGATCCCAAATAAGTAAGATACATTTTCCTATTGTGTGTAATAAGCAGGATATTAAATTGGGTGCACCCTTCTGCAACTTTTATGACATTAGAGATTTGATTTACTCAGTCCTGGTCTTTAGTTTCTCATTCTTTCCTCTGCACTTGCCAGCTCCTAGTTGATGTTCTTTTTCTTTTGCGACTGCACAAAGTTAATAGGAGAAAAAAGAATCCGATTTAATCAAAGTTTACAGATTTCCACATATAACTCAAATGAGTTGGAGAGGACACTTTGTACAACATATATGCAAATTCTGTTCACATATTTATCAATTTATTTAGAAAAAAAATACGTTTTCCCGATTCATGGTGTCTCTGGATAGCTTACAGAAATAAAATCCCAAATACAAACCCCAGTAACCCCTCTCTCCATATGTCAGCAATCAAATCAACTAGCTTAAGGGCTTCATATCATCATGCGGTTCCCAAAACCATATCTTCAGGGCCTTTTGAAAGAGTGCCAAAGTGGGGGCCAATCTTATTTCTATAAGGATGATGTTCCATAGGGAGGGAACCACAACGGAGAAGGTGGACCTCCTTAAGAGAGGGGACCCATTACTCTGCCTGCCTGCTCTGGAGGATCGGGTAAATGTAATTGGAAGAATACGGTCCTTCAAATAACCTGCCTCCAGTTATGCGTGCAGGGCTTTAAAAGTGAGAACCAACACCTTGAATTTGACCCAGAAGCAGATCTGCAATCAACGCAGTTCCCACAATATTTATATTGTAAAGATTAGATCCTGTTTTTCACTCAAGGATAAAGATTGGATGGGCACCTTGGCCAAGCATGCGTATGTTTCTTGTTGTTGCAGTAAATATCTGAGGGAGATGGGCGGTTAGCAAATAAATAATAGGCAGGCAGGCAGGCAGGCAGGCAGGCAGGCAGGCAGGCAGGCAGGCAGGAGAGATAGACAAATATTCTGCGTAGTAAATTTGGTTTTTACCTATTTGTATGCTACCTAGACCCTCATCTTTTCCACATGTACAAACTAAATTCCAAGTGCAAATGTGAGGTTAAGATAGGACAGAATGGGACATCTCTAAAGAAATTACATGTCATTTTTATAAGTAGGAATAGGACCCTGAATCCAGAAGCCCTTACTCATAGCTATAGGCTATGTGTGTATTGCCATAGTTAGAAATATTTTCTGTTGAACAAGTGGCAACATTGATAATTTGTTTCAACTAAGGATTTGATCCCTGGAATTGAATAATCCCTTAACAACCGGTGTTTAAAAATATGTAGGGCCTGATCTCATAGAGCAATTTGATTTGTGTTGGTCCTTGCTGGATTAGGAAGATGTGTGCGCGCATATATATAAATATATGTGTTCTTTCTTTTCAAGTGATTTATCCAGACCAATATTTGGCCATCTGACAGACCCTTTTGACACTCCAGATTTTCCTAAACTTTACAGAGGTGAGTGATGTAGTTAGGTAATTATTGCAATGCTGTCTAGTGTGTATCCATGTTGGTTTTAAAATTCCTAGGTTTAAGCATGCTGTTTTTTGTTTCGCATATGGAAATGTTGAGGAAATCTGGAATTATCCTGACTTTATTTATTTATAAGGAAAGTTTCTTTATTTTTAGTGGTTCCAATCCGAAAAACTCACTCTTTAAACATCACTTGGGCTCTTCCTCCACAAGAACAGTATTACAGGTAACTTGAAATTCTTGTTCCCTTCTGCCCCGGCCCCTCTTTCTCCACTTCCTTGGATATACAGTGAAATTGGATTAGGTAAGCTTATTAAAGGCTAGCATGGAATATGCAGGCTGATCATTTAATTTTGATAATTGCATTATATAAGTTTAAATGATAACAAGTATAGGTAGTCCTTGACGTACGACCACAATTGGGCCCAAAAGTTAGGTTATTAAGTGAAAAATTTGTGAGTTTTGCCCCATTTTACGACTTTTCTTGTCACATTTGTTAACTGAATGACTGCAGTTGTTAAATTAGTCACAAGGTTGTTAAATGAATCTGGTTTCCCCATTGACTTTGCTGGTCAGAAAGTTGCAAAAGGGGATTGCATGACCCCGGGACACTGCAATCGTCACAAATGTGAGTCACTTATAAAGCATCTGAATATAAATCACATGACCATGGGGATCCTGCAGTGGTCATAAGTGTGAAAAATGGTCTTCAGTCACTTTTTTCAGTGCCATTGTAACTTCAAACTGTCACTAAATGAACTGTTGTAAGTTGAGGACTACCTGTATGTTGTTCTACTTATGGCAACCCAGGAAGATGACCTTTGTAAAGTATTATTCCCCCAATTCCCATCATTTTGGATTTCCCCGTTTTGCAGACTTATTTTTTTATAATGATTAGAAACTGGAATTTTCAAATTATGGTTCATGTTTTTTCCACTTTGTAGGGTGAAGCCACTTCACTATATTTCTTGGCTTGTTGGACATGAAGGCAAAGGCAGCATTCTTTCATATCTTAGGAAAAAGTATGTATCCAATTGAAAATTGCTAGTATTTGCCATGATAAATGATAAAAACAAGGAATCCAAGTTGCTAAGTTGAAAAACTGTATACATTGTTACCTTATTTCTGTAGTATATACATTGTTGAGCATCCTGCCACTTTACTTAGGGACCATGTTAAAGATAGTCATAAACTATGCTGAGGTTGAAGAGGATTGCCTGAAAGCCTTAAGCAGAACATTCCAGTAAGTTAATGTGAAGTGGTGCCAGTTCATTTCATGAAACATTTGGATCCTAGCCCTGGCATATGCTTTCAAGGTAGCACCTCAGTAGAAAGCAACAAAACAACCAATTTGGTCCATTGTGAAGCTTCTGATGCAGTGCCAAGATATCAGATGCTGTTTTGTGGAATTACAATAAAGAAGGAAGGCCTCTCCACTCCATCTTCAAGGCTGCCCTTAGGCTTGTCTTTACTTGTCAAACAAGTAAAGAATTGCAGACAGTAAAACTGGTATTAGCCTAAATGACAACACCCAGATGAAGGATCCAAAGGCATTTGAGAAGTCTGCACATCTAGAATATTGAGCGTTGGGAATGCTCACGTGAAAAAGCTGTACAGTAGGGCTGGGAGAACTTTTTCATTCTACAAAATAGCAGTAACCAACCAACCATTTTTCAAAAGACAGGCTAGTGATATTAAAAGAACATTGTGCCCGAGAAAATGAAATCAAAATAAACACAGTTGAGTCCCTAATTGTAGATAATATATTTACCTCTTAAATCAGGGGAAAAAATTGAAAAGCACATGGCACAAAAGAACCTCCAAACTGAATCTAGCCCAAATTATATTCCCATTTGCTTAGACCTGGGATGGACAACTATTGCAGCTTTATGACCGGTGAACTGTAACTCCCAGAATTCCTGAGCCAGCCATACTGGCTCAGGAATTCTGGGAGTTGAAATACTCCAGTCATAAAGATGCCATAGTTGCCCGCCCCTGGCTTAAACTAAGCCAGATAGGCAAATAGGATCAAAATACTAAGTACAGCGGACTAAAACAGAAACAAGTTAACAAAAAACCACCCACCCAGGGCACAGGCAATACCACTTCCTTACATATATTACATTTTTCAAGGCTGAGCCAAGATCATTGCCTCTGAGGGAAGTTCATTTGTTGAATATTTTTTGATTTTCTTCCAGCAGCACAGATAATCCGTGTTACAAATCATTGGTGGTACTTTGGAAACATATATTAAAGTTTTTAATACTTTGCGGTTCTTAATTTTTGTAAGAGTATGGTAAATGGTTTTTTTTCCAGATTCTGGGCACTTGCATTGTATGAAGGAAATGGGGAGACTGGGTTTGAGCAAAACTCAACCTACTCTGTCTTCAGTATTTGTGTGACCCTGACTGATGAAGGTTACAAACATTTTTATGAGGTAAATTTGAATTGCAGTTTAGAGTGCTTATCCTTTTAGCTTACTACAGATGCCCTCATCTTGAACATTTTGAACCTTTCCTCCTTCAGGTTGCTCACGTTGTATTCCAGTATTTGAAAATGTTGCAGCAAGCAGGACCTGAGCAAAGGTAATGAAATGTCCGTTTGATTTTAGTCAAGAAAAGTTGGTGCTATTGGTGGTTTTTCCTTCTTTTTTCTGTATTTCACATATTTCAGCTGGCATAGTACATAACTGTTAAAACTATATGGAGAAACTGGAAGTTAAGAGGAATGAAAATACTTCTTTCCAAAGGTACTATTCCTTTCTCCAACCCACTGCTCTCCAGTTCATTCACTGGCTATGTTGTTTAAAGATGAATATAATTCACAACAGCAGAAGAATAGGAAAAAATGGTTGAATACAGTTGTTACTTACAAACTCTCTTGTAAATAACTTTTTCTTAAATCCATCATTCTTGAGAATAAAAATATTAACAAACAATTATTGTACACAGGTAAGTTATCCATTACCTGTCTAAAATCAATTGAAAGTAGTTTCATAATAGATGGATAGTAAAAGTTTATTTTCTAAATTTGGAAGTGGGAAGGCAGTCGCATTCTGACCTAGGAGGCTCTAAGGGGACGAGGCATATTTGGATCTTGAATTGGCCAGAACAGAGTCAGACATGTTCTACCCTTATTGATAAATGTCAAAAGCTCCCCTTTTTGGCATGGCAGCTGAATATTTGAAAAGTTTTTTTTATGCTTTTACTTTGAAATCTTTATTTCTTGAAATATATATATATTCTTAACAAAAATATATTGAAGATACAATGTTTTCATCCACAGAATATGGGAAGAGATCCAGAAGATTGAAGCTAATGAATTCCATTATCAAGAACAGGTATTGAGATGATCCAATTTATGTCATGCAAAATATTAACACCCTTCTGCTTATTTAGTTGTGGTATTGACTCCTGTCTCATTACATATTTTTAATTCTTTAAATTTTCCTTTTTCCTTTTCAACTCAAATTAACACTTAACATTCCATTACCCCTAAACATACGCTGTTCCATACAGATGCTTATCATCTCTTAGAATTCAGGAGTGGGGGGGGGATATTTCTATGCTTCCACAAATTTTTGGGTTCTCCATCTGTTGATGCTGTCTGACATACACAAGGTAAACATAGAAATGACATAACTGACCAGAATGTTAGGGATGTTACGTTTTGCTGATATGTCTTAAGAATTTGGAGTTCATCTCACTGGTAACTAAATTTGATTCTTCATTCAAAGCAACTGTGAAAGTCAGTGTCCAAACTGTAGGGAAAATGATGGTCCACATTAATCTTCAAAGTTAGCTTACATGGAGAAAAATATTTAAACAATCATATCATGAAGCAAAATTATTTGTTTTTCAGACTGATCCAGTTGAATATGTAGAAAATCTTTGTGAAAATATGCAGCTCTTTCCAAAGGAGGATATTTTGACAGGAGACCAACTTCTCTTTGAATATAATCCAGAAGTAGGTGAAAAATGTAAAGCTCTTGGTTACTATGTAAGATAAATCTGACCTTGGACGATAGAAAAATACTTTTACCATGAGTTCCTCTTTTAGAAGGTAAATGTTATAACTTCAGGATTTACTATTCTTTTTCAAAGTGAAGAGGTGAAATAAGGATCTGGAATTTGGTGTAGCAGAGGAAAGTTTCATTTGAGTCTTTTTTTTTTGTTTTTTACAGATAATTGCTAAAGCACTTAACCAACTGATTCCCAGTCAAGCCAATCTTATTTTATTATCTGCCTCCCATGAAGGCCAGTGTCACCTAAAGGAGAAATGGTTTGGGACGCAATACAGTGTTGAAGGTACAAGAATAGTCCGTCTGTCTAAATTTATGGAACTAAAATTCAAAAGTATAAAAATCTTTGATTGGGTTTGATATCATATAAACTCTGATGTAGTTGAAAGTTTTTTTGTTTATGAATTTCTGCCTTTTTCCTCTAGTTTATTTTGTTATCTTCCTTTTGTCTTTGATCATAGCAGTACAAAGCTAGAGGCAGCTCAAAAAGAAGAATTACTGGAAACTAGCCCAACAAGCCTTACACTAATTACTTTCTTCATCCACAAGTGATTTTAACATTGAAAATTATAGTTAAACCGTGGTTTAATGCATGAGGCAAACAGAATGCATTCACCTAATTCCTATCTCACACTGAATCATAATAAGGCTGTTGATAGTTGGACTGGATTTTTTCTAACCTTTTGTTAAGGATACAATCATTCATACAAAACATTTATGGGACTAAGCAAAATTTTACCGAAAGTGTTAAGTTATAAGCTTACAATCAGAATGGCTTGGTTCATTCATTGCAGTAATCCTCAGAGAAGGTACTCTACGGCTCATCATGATTTGACTGTTAAAACAAATTTATACTAACAAATTTTAGACAGGGTAAAAATAGCTTGGATACAAATATATACAGTATATGGTTAGATTGGACCTATTTAATCAAAATGACTTAAGTTAGCTGTAACTGCTTAATTCCTGATCCATCTGGTGGAATTTCTGTCATAGTTCACTAAAGAATTGTTCAGATTTATGAGCTGTGTATAAATTCGGCTCAATGCATGTTTTGGCATCCTCCATTATCTGTGAAAATTTGATATGTGTTATGAGAGAAGAATCAGAACAGTGTACATTATATATGCATATCACTACAACTAGGTTTATCATTTTTCTCAGGTGTGGTTTCACCAAGCTATTTGTAATATTAATATTTACAGATGTTGATCAGCACTGGAGTGATACATGGGCCAGTGACTTCAAATTAAATCCCGACTTATACCTGCCAGAAGAAAATAGATACATTGGTGAGTAAAATATGAATTCCTCCTAAATAGTCTAAAATATAATAATTCTATGTATGCTATTATTGTTTTGCCATTAGATGTCTGTGAGTAACAGAACAGATTTATTCTGTTAGATTTCTGCCATGTTGAACTCATAAGAATTAGGGGAAAATAGGGGAATCTGTAACGTTTGTTGTTACGGAAATATTTGTGCCATTTGGTTGCTTAATTATAAACAGGTTTAAACATTTTATTTTGGTAGATAGTACTTGTTTGCTGAAGTGAAATAACAACCCCATCTTTTATCATTTTAGCAACTGATTTTGCTTTGAAGGATCCTGATTGCCCTCAGACAGAATATCCGGTCAATATAATGAGTTCCCAGCAAGGTTGTTTGTGGTACAAGAAGGATGACAAATTCAAAATCCCTAAAGGTAACTTTTTTGTGGTGTCTTTGAATAAAACTCCTAATGAACCTCCACCAATGGCTTAGACGGCACTTATTCCTTTTGATTACTCATGTGGCAACTTTTGTTTTACTTCAGATATATCTCTGGGCAATGTTGTCTGGCATTAAACCCATATCAATGTTTCACTTTCCATATGTGTCACTTCTGTTGAGTTGCACTATCAACTTGGCATTGAGTGGATTTTAGAATTTAAATGTATGAAGGGGCATTTAAAAATAATATTACAAATACATTTCCTAACATAAAATTGGTTTTCTATTTTTAAGAAATCCTCACTTTTTAGCCTTTAGGTTTCATGAATGAACCCACCTATAATTGAGCAGCATCAGATGGAAATTTTACCTCAAGCAATACATTGATATATAACATATTGCTTAAGACAAAACCAGTGGTTTCTATTCCATTTCTATGTTACAGCTTAGCAGTTTTCAGTTTCTAAAATGAAAATAACACAACTTGAACTGTCATTTCAACATTGTCTTTTGGTTTGAAATACTTTCTTGATTCTAATAACTTTACCCTTTATGTTGGTGCTAGAATGTCACTCAGTATTTGATCACTGATTTGTGGACCACCATACAGATAGCCCTCGACTTAGAACCACAATTGAGTCCCCAATTTCCATTGCTAAGCAAGGCAGTTGTTAAATGAGTTTTGCTCCATTTTGCAGCCTTTTTTGCCACAGTTGCTAAGCGAATCATGCAATTATTACGTGAATTGTGAGGTTGAGTAATTTGGCTTCCCCCCCCCCCCTGACTTTGCTTGTCAGAAGCCAGCTGGGAAGGTTACATGACCCTAGGACAGTGCAATTGTCATAAATACATGCTGTTGCCAAGCATCCAAATTTGTGACCATAGGGATGCTACAATGGTTGTGAAAACCAATCATAAGTCACTTGTTTTAGTGCCGTTGTAACTTTGGTCACTAAAAAAAAGGTTGTAAGTCTGTTTGCTAGGCATGCTGTCTTAATCTTCCTATTGTATATAAAACTGTTTCCCTCCTCAACATTAAAACAAAAAACAAAACACTCCAGGATGTTTCTAAATGTCCACTCAGGATTTGTCAGAGTTCCCTACCTCTTCTTTATTTTCTCCAGCTCCTACTTCCTGGAAAGGCTTTCATTCTGTAAGATCCAGTGGCCAGGGAGCCCTCACATTGGGGAGGCCAGGGTGCTAAATGATCTGATTTATATGCAACAATTTTCCATGTGGCTGTGAGCATGAACATCTAGCCTTTAGGATTGGAAAGACCGCCTCTTTAGAAAGGACAGTGAACTAATCAACATTGATGTCAAGCTTGCTCTTTTTATAAAGGAATCATAATCTAAGGTCTAGAAGAGATACATAGTCTTGTTTATAATTCTGCATTGTTTGTCACTGCTCATTATAACTTTTTTTTCCAGCTTACATCCGTTTCCATCTGATCTCACCGCTGATCCAGCAATCTGCTGAGAAGTAAGGTTTATAGGTTTTGGTCTAATCTTGATTCATTTGTTTGTTTTGCTGTAAAAATATTTTAAATGAGCTTTAAGTTAGGGAATGGATGTTCCGAATTACAGAACCTCTTGCTGCTGTTTGTAATTCAAAGTGCTCTTTGAAAATAGGTGATATGGTAATATGTAGTAAAACAGCAATTAATGCAACATTGCAGTTAGCTATAACCTATTAAATTAGGAGATTCTTAATTAAAAGGCTCATGACATAAAATATTAACCTCTCTGCATTCAAAATAACAGGTGAGAATTAATTTATTATATTGAAAGCAACTTTGTCACTAAAAATAAGCATTTTAATGATTTTTAAACTTCAAATGATCCAATTCCAAGTATGACAGGAATGTCATATCCGCATTGTAATATTTCAAACGATGCATAAAACAAATGTTGACCGTACTAGTTGATGTATTCTACAGTTCTGCCTCTGTAAATACGTTGATTTTTGTCATAAAACGTTTGCTGTTTTTGAAGGAATATATAATTCCAAAGTTTCACAAGTAATATTCTCAAATTCTTACCTTTATTTCACGTTGTCTCAACTTAATGTGGCCAGTGTGGTGCTCTTTGATACTTTTGTGAACATCCTTGCACACAACCTTGCTGAACCTGCATATGAAGCTGATGTTGCTCAGTTGGAATATAAGCTGATAGCCGGAGAACATGGATTGATCATTCGTGTGAAAGGCTTCAATCATAAGCTACCTGTAAGTATTTATCTATTTGGACCTTGAATTCTTTCTGGAAAAGTCCTTTTTAAGAAGAGTCATAATGAATTGGTTTATTGTTGTTGTTGTAGTTGCTGTTTCAGCTCATCATTGACCACTTAGCTGATTTCAGTTTTACTCCAGAAGTTTTTGAGATGATAACTGAGCAGTTGAAGAAGACTTACTTCAACATCCTTATCAAGCCAGAAACTCTGGCCAAGTAAGTGTTTGAAGTATATGAGCCAGGATGATTTTAGTCATTGCGCTATGCAAGAAGGTGGTTTCTTTGATTTTAGTTCACTGTCTAATCCATCTTTAAAGGAGTCTAGTCACTGGAATTTCTAATTCATGGCTCTGGCTTAGTAGAACAAACACTGCTGAAATTGGGCAGCAAAAATGTCATTTATCATTGAAAAATCACCCCTGATTCCACCCCTTTAGAAACCCAAAAAGGTCCAGAAATGTTGGCCACATGCATTCAAGTGAAATATTTTGGTACATTGGGTAACAATTGATAATAAGAACAAGGTAGGGATGAAATATTGCATGTTCATAAGACAAGATGATTGAGACTCACAGTGCTTATGAGAATAATTGAGAGGTGGTCTCCATATTGATTACTGCAATAAGCCACTTGAGTGCTCAATGACTGTAATATTGGTCTAGAAAACGCCAGAGAAGAAAATACACTTTCTTGTATTATATTTATTAAACTTTTCACTATATAAAAATTGTACCTAAGACTAAAGGACTAAATTGCAGTTCAAGGAACAAGAAATAAGACTGGGTCTTGTTTGGGGGTATTTTATGACCAGATCGTCTTTTATGAGCAGATTACTTTGATGTTTTTCTATATTTCTCCTTACCCTTCATTTATAGAAACAGATTTGACCTTCCATGCTTTATGCCTACATATTGGAGAATTATTTTCTTCCCTTAATCATTCCTATTCCCAAATTGTTTAAACATTCACATATTTAGTTATACTCAGTTGTGTGGGGAGGGAGGTGTGTGTTAAAGACCAATGCATGTTAAATTCAAATATATGTAATGTACAGAATGCTTATGTAAAAATTATGTAAATTATACAAAGATATACACACAATAATGATGTTGTCTCTGAATAATAAAAGAGGAAAGGGGGGGGAAAGAACCAAGTTTGGGTAAATGTGAATGCATTTATTTTTGAACCCAAATGTAGCTTATGGACGATGCTGTAAAGCCAACATACTTTTAGTAAACATGTAATGATCAGTATTTCTCCTGTGGCACAGAGATATACGTCTCTTAATCCTGGAACATTGTCGATGGTCTATGATAGACAAATACGAGGCCCTTATGAAGGGGCTCTCAGTAGATTCTCTGCTGTTATTTGTGAAGGCTTTCAAATCTCAGCTCTTTGCAGAGGGCCTTGTCCAAGGAAACTTCACAAGCTCCGTGAGTATTTCAACAGCTTAACTTGCATCTACAGTATAAACTATCTTGTCATCTGTGATTTTCCTTGCTTAACCTTTGACTGTGACACCGTATGATAGAAATATCTGGCAGTTCTGACTTTCATGCCAATTTTATCTCATTTGCTGCTTTAGTAACAAACCTTGTCAAACAGAGCCCATTAACAAACTATTTTCAGTATAAATCAATAAAGTAAATATTCACTCAGAATATGGTGAGAAAAGCACTTTTCTGTGCAAATAATGAAAAACAACGGAGCATAGCACATCTAGTCCTAAGCACTAATATTAGCTGTTTCTGGACTGTTTTACAACTGTGTCATATTCCAAAGGCATTTATGTAAGGTTTTTTTTCCAACCATGGAGAGAATGTGATTTGGGCAGTGGGCAGAATTAGCCTGCAATGCTACATTCTAACCACTGTGCCACCACGGCTCCTATGTAGATAATATAGTGATGCCCACTGTTACTGTTGTTTTATTTCTAGTCACAATGTTAACTTAGCATCTCTCTTTTCTTCCAGGAATCAAAAGAATTTTTGAATTATGTTATCGAGTAAGTATATTTATCTTTATATTGAGAATTACAAGTTTATAACAGCTGCCAACATTTGAGTATGAGTGTTAGAAACTGGGGCTATTATTCAATTTAAATTAATTGAATTAAGGAATATTTGAATTATAGTCAATTGTTCAGTAACCTATGCATTCTAATTTGCACATACATATAAAAGAGTATTTCTGAAGCTGTAATTATACTGTTAGATGAAGCACTGTGTTTAACAAGCATTATTCTCAAAATGGCCTTATCCAACTTCGAGGGTTCCTAGGCTGTACAAATCTTTAACAATTTTAGTTCAATACTTTTCTCTAACATAGATTTGCTTTTCTGTAAAAGAAGTGAAAGGCGTGTTGTAAAACAAGCTTATTTTGCAACATTTTGAAAAAGGTGACCAATTCATTTATTTAACTAATTATATATTTCCCTCCTTTGCAGTTTTCATTGCTAGAATGTTTTTTACTCCTTTGTTAAACTGAGTTCATAAATAAGATAAAGAGCAAGTTGCAACTGACATTTTAATTTTTCAACTCTTTCTAGGAAATTGCACTTCCTGCCTTTAGTGCATCCATGTCCAGTTCAGTTCCGAGTGATGGATTTACCATGTGCCCATCTATTGTGCAAAGTGAAGACACTTAATAAAGGGGATGCTAATTCCGAAGTGACAGTCTACTATCAGGTACTATGATATAAAAAATGGGCGTATTAACTGTTTTGTGATGCATTTGTTGCTTAGTGTGTTTCATGCATAACTTGAACTTCATAGTATACAGGGACTATTAGCTATATGGCTATCTATAAATAGATGGGTGGTTTTTTTTCAGATGAATGTTGTAATTTTTATAGAAGGAACAGGATTTGTGTTGTTTTTCTCTCTTTCTTCACTGAGAGCCTTCTACTTCCCCCTTTCCATTTTCCCTACATTTTAGCTGAGTTCCTCTGATGTGCAATGCCATATCATTTATTTAATTTTGGCTTATTTTAAATAAAACCCAAATTATAATTTATTCAGACAATGTTGGCTTACAGCAATAAATTTTCCTGTCTTGCTTGTAACTGAAATAACCTATCCTGGACATATTTAAATTTGTTTATTTTCAACCAATCATTTCCAATCATAAAAGTAGAGAAAAATAGCCATAGAGAAAACTAGGCTGATTTTTTCCCCTGCAAAGCTCTTTTTCCCTGATGGGAATATTCATAAATGAGATTTTCCCACCATCTAAAGTGATATACAGAGCAGAAAGTACTGTGGTCTTTTGTTCGGTGAGTTGACAATCCACATGCACACACATATACACATCTTTTTTCATACAAAAGTTATGTATTTCTTACAAAGAAAGACATCAGTAATTCAATAGCCATTTCAAAAACTTAACAGTTGGAAGAAATCATACAGTGAAATATCTGAAGTTTGGTATGGTACATATATTACTATTATTTCATAATTGCTAGAATATTTAGGGAAGTTGTGGTTTCAATCATACTAAACCTAAACATTTTCAGTATTGCTAGTTTTGGAATGTTTCAAGCAGTCTTCAATTTACAATGCAACTAAAAGTTTTCAACTTTTTCCCTAATCTTTTCTTTCTGCTGTGTTGGACTATGGTGCCCATCCCCTCCAACTCTACTACTTTCACACTACATGCTCTTTAATTAGGTTCATATGACGGCTGGAAGGCCAGAGTAGCATTTTATTAATCATTTGTTGAATTCTGCACCATTCAGTGCCTTTTGAAAGGATATTGTAATTGCAGAACAACATTGAAAAATGGTGACTTTCTTCATTATTGCCTTTTTGTTTCTTTTTCAGTCGGGAGCCAGGAATTTAAGAGAATATTCTCTAATGGAATTGCTTGTGGTAAGCTTGGATTACTTTGTAAAAACAGAACTACATAAATCTTGATGGTCAGCTCATATTAGTATCTGGTATACAATGTTTACACCATAGAAGATCATAGTTAGAAGTTCATGGTGAAACTGTAATAAGTCTAATGATAAAAAAAATCTGGGAAGACACATAGTGAAATAATTTGTACAAACACTACATGAAGTACAGAAATCAGCCTTGCTTTTGAAACTTCCCTCTCCCACATAATCTGTTTAATGCACAGTATAATATCCTGTTTTGACTACATACACAGTAAAGTGCATGTATACAATTGTTAAATTTTGTAACTGACCTACTATATGCATAGTCCAACTGTTAATTGAGATTCTGAAACTATCAGAATCTATTAATGCATACCGTAGTTGAGATACTCAAGAGTGGAAAGACAACTCAGAAACAAAAAGCAATCATCAGGCATGGGTTTGTTTTTTTTGCAACAGTGCAATTTGTAGAAAGAAGTTAACTCAGCTTTTTACAGGGGGAATCACTGTAATTCTTAAAAGTATTGAATTGCCTTTCTTTCTTGTATCTGGGGCATGCAGAGACTTCTCTGCCCGCAATATTCTCTGTAGATTTCGCCTTTATTTATATCAGATATGGCTTAATCTCAATAAGCCTGTTAAAGTGACATTTAGCTAATTAAAGCATGTTTTAACTGTTTCCTTATTAAAAAATATCTTAGATATATACCAGGTATATTGAATTCAAATACTATTGAATTTCAGATGTATATGGAAGAGCCTTGTTTTGACTTCCTTCGAACCAAGCAAACCTTAGGGTAAGGTTCTATTTACTGCCGTATTGGAAGAGAAAATCTGTATACCGAATCAATGTAGATTGAATTAGCCTATTTTCATTTATGCAAGATGATAGTTGGTGTTTTGCTTTTCTTCAGTTCATCTAGTACTAGTTTTCTTCTATTCCAGAAGGTTCCACTAAGCCCTCAAGAGTTGCAAACCCCCTCAAAAGTATATATCATTTTTAATCATGAGGCTGCTCCCTGTAATCTTTTAGCTGAAAACATCTTTGATCAATATTTGAGCATTAATTAATCTAGCAAAATTGTAAAAAAAAATACTTAAAAGAGTTTTGTTCTTTAGCAAAAATTGCTCCCTCAAAAAGCACACATTCTTCACTAATCGTTAAAACAGCTCGCAGTTCCTACGCAAAATAATTTTCAGTTGACAGATATTCAGGTACAGTTCCAAGAGCTATTCTTAGCATATATCATACCACTATTTAAAGGGAAGCTTAGTTGTCAGCTTTCTTGTAGTTTAAGAGCAAATTTGTGGAATTTCTCTCCTTTCATTTTTAGATATCATGTCTACGCAACTTGTAGGAATACATCTGGGATCCTTGGATTCTCTGTTACTGTAGCCACACAGGCAACCAAATACAAGTGAGTAGGATATTTGAGAATTTCACTTTTTCTTATAAACTCAAAAGGTTTTTCAGACTAGATATTTTATGAAAAATATCCTCACAGTAAGAAGTGTTCTTTAACTTTTTTCCTGGATGTGTGCAGTCGCCTGAATTGTAAGATGGGCAGCAGATAAATTTGATTGTGCATATACATCTCACAGCCCAGGTGACTTAGACACACACATTTTCACCACTATCACTTGCTATGTATGAGGATGCTAAACAAATTTAACCCTTTGAAAAAGCAAAGTTAACCCACAAAACAGCACATTTAACCTAATGTAATTTTTGGGTGTTTGGGTGGTATAAATTACCATAAAGTGTCATGAGAACAGAGCCAATGATTTAAGCTTAAATTTTAAAAAATTTTTTGAAATATTGCAATAAGAAGTTAGCAGAAGACATCAGCGGGGTACATAATACACTCTTTTGTTCTCATTTGGCTTTCACTTGATTTGCCCTTCATGCAGTTGTAGTCAATTTCACCTTGCTGTTTCTCAATACTTAATAGTATAAAATTCAAGAACATAACATGGAATTGAACTAAATATATAATATTAGACAGAATACATATTTGTGATTTATTTCTTAGTTCTGAAGTAGCGGATAAGAAGATAGAAGAATTTTTTTTGTGTTTTGAAGAAAAACTCAAAAATATGACTGAAGAGTCCTTCAAGACTCAGGTAATGGCTATTACCTCTTTATTACTTTTCCAGAAATCTTTTTCAAATAAATGTTTGATCAACAGGTTTGGTTGTCCACCAACAGTAAAATAGTTTTTTTCTGGTGCTTGTTCCAAGTTTATGAAGTCCTGGATAGTACTAGAGTTATACTATCACAACTGTAAGGGGCCCGAAGAAGTAATGGAAATTTATTATTCAACATTTAATTATGCAGGAGAATTTTTATCTGATTAATTGAAAAGGGCTATTACCAACTATTTATAGATCTGAAAGTAGAATCTGAACTCAGTTATACTTGAACTGTAATTACAAAAGGATTAAAGTACTAAGATTACCAGAAATCAGTTTCCCAACTTTTTGATACCTATTTTTAATGAGGATTAACATTTCCAGTGATGTAGTAGAAACAGAATATCTAGATAGTATAAATTGGTCTCATTGGATCACATATACTTAATTGATAAAAGCTAAGAGTCTTAAAACACTACCTTTCAAAATACTAGACAAATTTGTAATAGGGATGCTTTAATACCATTTTGAAAAAGTTGATGTCTTCTCTATACTAGGTCACAGCTCTCATTAAATTAAAAGAATGCGAAGATTCTCATCTTGGTGAAGAAGTGGATAGGAACTGGACAGAAGTAGTGACTCAGCAATATCTATTTGACAGACTAGTTCGGGAGGTAATTCTTAAAAATATTCCCATGTGGGTCAGATTTAAAAATCTTTGCATGGTCTTTTCATGTTTAGTTTTAACACTAGCATAAGGAGGCAGTTAAGGAGCTGTTGGTCTAATGGTTAGGGCACCAGGCTAGAAATTGGGAGACCATGAGCTCAAGTCCTGCCTTAATCATGAAAACTGGCTGGGCGACTTTGGGCCAGTCACTCTTTTCCAGCTCATCTTACTTCACAGAGTAGTTGTGAGGAAAATAGGAGAAGGAAAGTTTGTTGTATATGTTCACCGCCTTGAGTTATTTATAAAAATAACGAAGGCTGAATACAAATAAGTTTGATTAAGTCAAGATTGAGAATTATATTATTTTGTATGTAGAGTCAACTTAAGTCACAATTGAGATCAGAACTCATATTGCTAAGTGAGTTGCGTCAAATGTTACCATCTTTTTTGCCATGTTTTTTAAGCAAATCATGCAGTTGTTAAGCAAACCCAGCTTCCCCATTGACTTTTGCTTTTTGGAAGCTGGTTGGGAAGGTTGCAGGTGATGATCACGTGACCCTAGGGCACTGTAACCATTGCAAATGCCTGTTGGTTGCCAAGTACCCAAATTTTGATCATATGACTAGGGATGTGGCAACACTGTGAGCACCAGTTTTAAGTCACTTTTTTCAGCACCGCTGTAACTTTGGACAGTAACTAAACAAACGGTTGTAAGTCGAAGATTGATGGCTTAAGTATAGGTCAATTTCTATATTATTTAAATATATGCTAATTTTTAAAAACTTTATTCTGTTTTAGATTGATGCTCTAAAATCTCTTTCGCAGTCAGAATTAGTTGATTGGTTTCAAATGCACAGACACAAAGAAAGGAAAGTGCTTAGCGTACATGTGAGTATTTATGACAAATGTGTAAGTAGCTTATATTAAGTTGGGTGAATATCAAGGCTTAGGTCTTAAAATATGATGGCTGCCTTACGATACATGTAAACATGACTCAGGGCAGCCAATGTATCTAATTATTACTTCTACTGTTATATCGCCCATATATATAGGCAAGATATAAAATAAGAATAAAAAAGAAATAATATCAAATGTGCTATTGTACTTAGAATGAATATAAAATGATTTGTTTGTGCAGCATATCCTGGCCTTGAACATGGAGCTAGAAAATTGGTCGCTCTGAAACATGATTCTCATGTAGCTCTAGTTAATCAAATTCAAAATAAAACTATAATTTTTAAATTTAAGTATTACTATGTTGCTTACTCAGGCATAAAGTAATGTTTTAGCCCTTTCTGCAGTAATAGAAACTATTGCACCTATTGTAGAATTTATCTCCTATTTTGTGTTTTGAAATTGCAGGTAGTTGGATTTGGTGTACATGAAGGTGATGCGGAAGTTCCATCTCTTTCAAATATGCACAGCCCTTCAAGCAATGAAATACCTCAACTAATGTTCTTGGACCCTTCTTCTTTGACTGACATCACTTGCATTAAGAATATCAAAGTGTATACATCAGCTCTCAATGTTCTCCCATACCATAAGATATTAAAATAACTCATCTTGGGCTGCCATAATGTGTAGTACAAGTTAAATACTCTGGAGCTATGCTTTCCTTCTAAGACTCCAACTTACCGGGCTTTATGGAAAATAGCTAAATTCTCCTCACAAACTAATATACATATTTCAAGCGTGTCTTTTAACCAGCAAAGCATACATGAGGGTGAGCATTTTTTGTGGACATATATATTACAATGGATGTATAGAAAGATAGACTTCTTCATAAAAGTAAATGGGTCCCCCCATTGGCAATTATTATTCTGGGTGCTTTCTGGCTGGAATGCTGCTGCTTCTTCCATAACAGTTGTGGGTAAAAAAGACTAAAGACTATCTCAGAAGTAAAATATTACCTGCTATCCAGAAAATGCTATTAGATTACTTAAAACTAAATGTGCCTATATTGCAACAATTTAGAGAAAAAATATTTCTGGCTTCAAACGAAAAAAAATATTAAAAATATACCTAGGAATCATCTTCATCAGATAGTTCAGGATGAGTGCTCTTAAAATAACGCGTGCAATAAATTATTGAAATCTTAACTTCTTGTTTTTTTGTGAGATTGCTAAGGTAAAAACATTCAAGGACTACGTTAAATCAGTTCTTTTTAAGGGGAGTTTGCTCCTTAAAGAAGAAAAAGATTTGGATTAGGGTTTTTGTAATCCTACAAAAGCAAAACCGGAAAATAATTGAATGTACATTGCACCTCAAATGCATTCTTTAAATGCATATTTTAAGGCAGAAATCATTTAGCTACATTGGTTGCATGGAATATTGCCTATAAGTGGTACTGCTAGTATGCATATAATTTTAAGTTTCAAGAACTTAAAAAGTGGAAAGAGGGCAAATATAAGCTGTTCCACCTGTACTGCAGTCTTAGTCCTTTGCTTTTGGAACAAGAGGGGAAGAGGGAGAAAAAAAAAGGTAAACCGGGACATATTTAACAATTCTACACATCTAAATTATACAGTGGTAATAGAATAATATTAAATATTCTGGGCTATTGCATACTAGTATATAATTTCTCAGTTAAATAAACTCAAATGATAGACAACGTCTTTCAACAGGCTTATACCCCATGCTCTTAATCTACAGGAGAAGTGAAGCAACATGTGGTTCTCCAACTGTTTAAGTAATGCAGCTCTAGTATCACTGGCAGTAATGTTAAGGCTTGGGTATGCAATAAGTTTGGAAGCTGGAGTTCAGTAACATCTAGAAGGCCAAATTACAATCTGGAATCTTCTGGTGTTTTTTTGTTTTTTAAGGAAGTAAAACTGATCACCTATGCCTGGTTCTAATCAAAATAATGCAAAGATTAAGGCAGCCTTAATACAGAGTGTGAAAATTATCCATCAATTGTTAAGTTTATCTGAATTCTCTAGAAAACACACATAATGGGAAAGAGCTTTTTTCACTATTTAATCAGAACGGCTCCTAAAATAGAATGGGCACTTTAATTGAAGGATCATTTTTATATGCTTAAACTTTTAACTAAACTGAGTTATCAGTTTAGCCTAAGAGCCTAGGTGGCGCAGTGGTTAGAGTGTTGAACTGCAGGCCACTTCGGCTGATTCAATCTAGCGGTTCAAATCCCACTAGGCTCAAGGTTGACTCAGCCTTCCATCCTTCCGAGGTAGGTAAAA